>JTDE01001029.1:20317-45650 GCA_014338405.1 Paragonimus skrjabini miyazakii | reverse complement strand
GGCTTCATCAGTATCCCAGAGCCGCGTTACAATATTCCGGTCAACACTGAAATACTCGCGTTTCACACTTGATCATCGCTTGCAATATGTTTTCATCAGATCAATACAGTTATAAAGATTTTTCAATGCATATCAAAACCAAGAAGTTTACACATTCGTTTACAAATCAGACAAACGTATTGCATTGGAGTTGCGTGACAAGGGTAAATAAAACGGGGCCACAGAAACTACATGATTTGAACGACGTTAATATGATAAAACAATATCAAGTTATGTGGTCGGATGGCAGTAGGATGTAACTGCCATTGAGCTGATCTGCGATGATTTATTGGAGTGTTGCAAAACACTCAGAAATAGCACACATCGTATTTTCTGCCGTCAGAGTCGGTTAGTGGTTGTGTTATTTCACTATTGAATCACGCAGAGATATTTGCTGATCCGTTCAGAACTAAATCTACTCTTACAAATTGTGAGTTATGTTGCGTTACTAAGGTTGATAGAATCAGAAGCATTTAGTGTAGAGGAAGGTACTTGTAAAACTATAATATATGAAACAAGCTCGTTCCCGGTCATTAATCTTCAACCCAACTACAAGTCTACTAATTCAATCCGGGCAAAAATGCGCAAACTCCTGTACGAATTGGCGTACTTTCAAATCCCGACAAATGAACAGGTCCTACACGGGCATCTAAAAGTCAAATGTGCATACGGCGGCAGCCACTAAGCAGCTGTTTGATAAACTAAAGCGAGACAGTCTTAAGTTGTGTATTTGTGCATTTGTGAAAATGCCAGAATGTAGGTAAACACTTGAGATTCGGATAGTTCAGGTATTTTAAAACGCTGCGTTCCCTTGATCTGGTTCACCAATAACGCTAGAAGACATGCGTCGCGAGATGTTAACATTTCGTTTAACATTTCTGAACCTCCCTTTCAAAGGCGATCATATCACAACTGATGTAAGTCAAAAATTATAGTCTGATCTAACCCATACATACCCTGTGGCTGAAGTGCGGTTGCTACTCACAACTAGGAGTATCGCTCAGCTCATAATCGTGATCTACCGAAACGTTCTGTTTCACATGTAATCTATCAGTTCACATGCAGTTGCGTTGACGTCTATATCGGCAGAACAGATCGGTGCCTTCGACAAAGAATGGCTGAACATATGCCTAAGTGGTTAGTGCGCGCCATGACGCATCAGGCAATGACAACACAGCGATTGAGACGAAATCCGACCTCATCCATAGCAAAGCACATCATGGAAACAGGTCACGTTGTTGACCCCGCCAATTCGTTTCATGTGTTGTTGCGTAATCGGCATCCGAAGTGGCTTGCCTTCTCCGAAGCTATGCTAATCAATACTCGCCGTCCGGTTCTGTGTGTGCATAAACGGTTGACTCACACAGTTTGTCTGCCCTGGAACTGATAACCGTCCTTGTTTTGTGTAAACCCAATTCTTGATTGTTTCTATAGTTGTTGTTATCCGCATCTCCTATGTATTCTAATGTTTTACGTTCGTGACCGAAGAGAGTAAACGAAATGTTAACATCTCGCAACGTATGTCTTCTATCGTTATTAGTGAACTAGTTCAGGTATGATTATTACCAAGTGGCTGTAGAAGTTTGCAATTTCTAAACAACGTTTTTCGCCTCTCTATCGAACTCCGGTCAACTGCACCCAAGGTAGGATTAATGGAAAATATGACCACCTCAAATGTGTGTTTGAATAAAAGCATCCACGAGTTCTCCACCGAATTACATCAGTTAATACTTAACAGGAATGAGTCGATCACAGTGTTGCCAAGGCGACAGGTGATTCTTACCTTGCCTTGTCAAAGCACAATCGGTTGCTGTGGACAACCAGGTGATTCAGATCAGTGGTCTGAATAGTCTAAACGAGGTGTCAGTGACCACATTGACAGAACCATTGTAAGTTAGGACCTTCTCGCTGTTATAAGCATACATTTATGAAAATACAGATGTCCTCTTTTAAACTAGAACAACCGAACACATTTCAAAGTGATTGGCGCACAGGGTATTACAGTCGACTAGACCAGTTGATGAACATTCACGTAAACCTTCCTGACTGTGGAGTTGCAGTCATGATTGACAATGTCATTTTCTGTATCGGTTGGAACAGTGGCCTTTCACTACTGTGTTAGTTTAACAGATTCGGGGCTTCTATTTCAAAAATGACTGACTATCCGTATTAGATTACTGATGAGTAGTCGGGGATTTGGTTCATTTCAGTTTGAACATCACCCACAATTGATCGCAGCTGTCGCATTCCCAAAGACTACCCAGTCGGCCCCTTTCGAAAAGAAGCCCTAGCAGGTTTAATGAGATCGGAGATTTTGACCTGTGTAGGAAGTCCTAATCGTGCGGTTATCGATTGGAGTTAACAGGACAGTTCCTGTGTCTCCATTTTGAGAGGATCGGGCAACCTGACCATTACTCAAAAGCGAAAGTGGATGAGCGTTCTCATATGATAATTTGGTCGTGCCTAACGTGAGGTCAATGGCGCAGTGGTAAACACGGTTGCCTCATGAACAGCATGTCCGTGGTTCAAGTCCCGGCGGTGGCGATGATATGCACTACTGACGAGCTCTAATGAGAGCGAAACTCGAGTCTAGTGCTTCCTCTCGAAAGGGGCCGACTGGAAAGTCTATAGGGATGCGACAGCTACGATCAATTGTGGGTGATGTTCAACTTGAATCCTATGAACCAATGTCAACTGTTTCGCTCTCATTAGAGCTCGTCAGTAGTGCATATCATCGTCACTGCCGGGACTTGAACCACGGACATGCTGTTCATGAGGCAACTGTGTTCACCACTGCGCCATTGACCTCACGTTAGGCACGACCGAATTATCATATGAGAACGCTCATCCACTTTCGCTTTTGAGTAATGGTCAGGTTGCCCGATCGCCTCGAGAGGAGACACAGTTGCTGACTGTTAACTCCAATCGATGACCCCTCGACTAGGACTTCTCTCCAAGTTAAACTCACAGAAATCATTGACTTGTTGAGCGGTATTTGATTACTGATGAGTAGTAGGGGATTTTGGTTTTCATAAAGATTGAACACCACTTACAATTGATCACAGCTGTCGCATTCCCATAGACTTTCCAGTTGACCCATTTCGAAAAGAACCACTAGACTCGAGTTTCGCTCTCATTAGAGCTCGTGATTTCAACTTGGAGAGAAGTCCCAGTCGAAGGGTCATCGATTGGAGTTAACAGTCAGCAACTGTGTCTCCTCTCGAGGCGGTCCGGCAACCTGCAAGCGGAAGTGATTGAGTGTTCACATAGAATAATTCGGTCGTGCCTAACGTGAGGTCAATGGCTCAGTGGCAAACACGGTTGCCTCATGAACAGCGTGTCCGTGGTTTAAGTCCCAGCAGTGGCGAGGATATCTGTGTTAGCTTTGTTCGGTGCCTTGTTTGTGTTCAGCCATTTTGACCTCAATTTGACGCAAGGATGATTTTCCGAAATGTAATATTCAACGTTGCATCACGGGTCACTCAACTTCAAAAAGACAGTTGGGTATGAAGTTGGAAATCAATTCATCACGTGAGGTACTCTTGACATTTAGGGTCACGCTACGATAAATAGACCAGTGCGGTTGGTTATCAGGGCATATCATGTTGGATGATTAATATAAATATGATGCTAACTCTATAAATAAAGCAGGCACTTTACTGTTGAGGTGATTGTGCATTGTTCTGCTACAACAGAACAACGAGTGATGTGTCATTCTGTTGGTAATTATTTTGGGTGTAAAGAGAGGAACCGTTTAAAAAATTCGCAACCAGACATTCATCCATGGTGGTCTAGTGAGCCAGTGTAGAATAACCTATTAACAGACATCTTTTTATAGTGGTAGTTTGACCATTAAACAGCAGTTGGAAGCTAGTTCATGCGACCGAACAAAAGCACATGAAATCAGCCTGAACATCACCACTTAAGCATACTGCGATGACACCTCAATAGACTGCCAGCTCTGTCTACGCATACCGTATGGGAATCAATTTTAACGAACAGGTATGGTAAGACAATAATGGATTGGGCTACGTGACGTTTTACATGGCAAGAATTTGAATTATGTGGGCAGGTGGATCGAGGTTCATTTTACCTAATCGCGTTGGAAGTTTCTGTGTGGACAACAAGTCTGCAGGCGGTTGTTAGGCGCCTCGTGCTCTTATCCGTCGCAGAATGCAACCGTGCGGTGTTGTGTGTGTTTAATCGTCTTGTGCTTATGATGGATCGCCTACGTCAAGGACCCCCACTTTTCCAGACAAAGGTGTCGTTTTCTCAAAGAAATCGATTTTTTCAATGAGAATGAACATAGATATTCAAAAGTTTAGATACAGAGCTCCACTGTTGTATATCTGTTCGACCTTTATTTCGCCATGCATATTGGTGGTTTAATGACCCTAATCGTTATTCTTTATAAATATCCCTCAGTCTTCTGTCTCTAGAATATGTGTAGGTCATCATGAACCATATATACATCATGCATTATTCTCGCTGTCACGTGAGTTTCCTGTGCGGAACAAGGCGTTATTTTGCATTTGTATTTGAGTTGACTCGGAAGCAATTAGCGGGAACACTTGCGTTACTCTTCGGGACCAAGGCTCCAGTTTTGTTTGTCCCAAGACAGAAAGGTCGGGTTTCGTCAATTATTGCCTATTCCGTTGACGATCTAGCTTATTATTCCGGGTGTATACAACAATCCATGAAAGTCTAAGTGAAGACTAAGTCTTATCAGTCGACGACTTACGTCCCTAGTCGGAATTTTCATCTCAGAATGTGAACACGTGTTGGGGATTAACCTAATGCATGTAGTACTGTCTATTGTGTATATGAAGCCGTGGAAATAATGATAACACAGCTGTACAAATTTTATGAAAATAAAAACTTTAGGATAATGTGGAATTTGTTGTAGTGTTTAACAATCCCACTAAGATTTTCTATTTTCCTGACTGCTTTCCAGCTTCCCCCGTACAAACAAGTTTAACGCAACAAACCGTAAGTTCATCGATCCGTTTTCTGAGTGCACAATTCATAGTACTCATAAGTAGTCTAGTACAACTTTTCGAATTCTGAGAAATTATCGTGTGAAAACACGGTTTCAGCTGAATTCGAATTCGCTGCAGAAATTTGTGCAAATTTTTCAGAGTACCAAAGTATGCTCGTTGGAATTATATATTAGATATTCCGGTCGGACCCCAACTAGCCTGATCAGCCGCACCATTTATCCATCAACTGCTAAAAACTGGTTATCGCTAAATGGATCCTAAAAGTGGGAATTAGGACTGTTGTGAACGCAAAAGATGCCTGGTTCGTAAAGTCGTTTATTGTACGAAATCCGTTACATGTCATGTGAAGACCGGACAACGAACGCGTACACTCATTTGTATGGCTGATATTTATCCACAAACACTGGCTTGGATAATTACCAAAACTGTTAATGTGGTCTGACATAAACAAAACTGTCCAGGCTAGTGAGATTCTTTTAAGTAAACTAATGTAGGTGTGAAGTTACAGTCAGGTGCCATTGATTATTAACTTGTAACAGTCAAAATTCTATAAGCGGGCAAACGTTGTTCAAAAGGTTGAATGAAGTTTGAGGGTTGTGTCTGACAGAAAAATCCAAACGATGGTGTTTTACAGTGGAAATACTTTCCGTGTCATTTCCCAAGATCAATCTTTTTCAAAACATCTAGTTGTAATAAGTTTTAGACACGCTAAGTATGAGATCCATGGAGTGATGGCCAATAAACTCGTTTTACAATTGCAAAGGCCGGAGTCATATTCCAATAGTGTTTATTTTAGAAACGAGTTGACGAAACATGAGGTATTAATGAATTATTCGTAATTAACCTTTAGATGTGTTTATTTTGTAACGTTTAAAATCCACGCCAAATTTTGTCGAAGTATTGAAAAGCTTTCAAGTTTTCCTTTATCCCCAGCGTATATGTGATACATTTCATTTTCGTGTCCCGTTATCAAATTTTATTAAATAAGCCCAGTTAATACTGTTTTCGGAACTTGACAGGTTCTAATTTGACAGAAATGTTATGAGCCAGTAAGCAGGGTTTCCAATATTGTTTGTTACAGGTCCATGATGTGTTGGTTAATTTCAAGTTGAACATCACTCACACTTGATCACAACCTTTGCATTCAAACAAACTTTTCAGATTTGTTCGCTGTGAGTTACTATTTAAAACAAAATAAAGTTTTACTGAAAGACGAACTCGGTTATTTAGTGAACCTGGCGTTCTCGAACTATGACTGCCCTTTTGCTGTCCCCAAGAAAACGTTTATCTGAATCATGGAAATGACAAACCTGAGTACTTAGTTAACAGCAGTAGATACTCAGTCCCGGGCTTCAGAACTGTAAGACTACTTCGTTTATTTCTGTATTACCTTCACTTGGTGTGTGTCAAAGTATTATTCTTTGTGCTCTTCAACCATTAAAAGTACCACTGATAGAAGATAATGGATTCGGGTTGTTCTAAACTGAACACAAGGCACACTTGACCATAGTCTTTATCTTAATACAAGTCTTCCGCTCAGTCTAGCCCAAAATAAACTATTGGAAGTTGTCTGCTAACTACTTGAATCATGCCCATGGCTCGCATTGCTTCTTTTTAAACTGGGCAACTCGAAAGACTTATTAGAATGCGAAGGCTGCGACAAATGGTAGATAGTGTTCAATTTATAAAGTTACACTGCTAAAATGTCGTTCACACAACGGAAGTGAAATTGGGCGAAAGAGGATATGAAGGATGCAGTCACCCGAGGTTGCTATGGTACCTTCAGATTGAGGATCACGCTCAGTGATAGCCGATCATGTTGACTTCATATGCCTTTAGCTCGCTTCAATCAATCAAGTTTGGTGGTGATTTCAATATAAGCCAATTGCTATAGAATCAAACTGAAGGTTACAAGCACGGTATTGTACAACCGCCGTTCACATCATGTCACGAGGAGATGAACCAGTTAATTTATTAAACGGGAAGATTTTAGAATGCCAGCAGACGTGGCTAAGTAAACGAAAGATTGGCACACTACCCTAATGGTTCAGAGATGTGGTCATGCACAATTTGAGATCAAGGAAATTTGTTCACTTGAAGTAAAGGAGACGAGAAGCATTGTCATCAAAACTAGCGTAATGATGAATGTTCTGATTAGTTTTCAATGCGGAATGGGATATTTGAAATCTTCTCTTTTTGTACTTACACTCAATACCTCCATAAGATTTACTGAACCGAATTCACATGAAAATCTAGCGCTAAAATATAGGACAATGAATACACTATCACTTACTGAGGGTTGAAAATCATGCCCCTTGTAATAAATGACGTTTCATCTGTCTCCCTGATGAAAATTGATGTGATTCAGAAGGGGGTGATGTGAGATGCTACTATTATGCTGTTTGGGAGGAGGACGAACTTGCTGCAAGCACTCGTTGATAGTGTGAGTGACATTGTCAACCTTCCGAGTAGATCGATTGGCCGTGGTGAACAATAAGTAGGAGGCTGATTCTTGTTTTTGAAAGATGGAACAGTTGTTGTCAGCGAGGAATAATAAATTTTCAGTAGGACATCTTACACGCCTTACTACTTTGCAGAACATAGTAGGTGCATAGTTTTTTCACAGTTGTTTATTGCGCCTCTACGTATGTATCATTTTCTGTCAAAGTTATTCAAACAAACTTCAACCAACGACTTTTCAGCCTTATTTTTCTGCAAAAAGTGTCTTTGTTTCCATCTAAGTAATAAGAAGGATAATGATTTTCTGATTTTGTTCTGCATTATATGCACAGGTGATTACATAGTCCACCAGTTAACGTGACTGGTGAGCTGTGGGCAAATGAACACCACTCAGATAGTTTTGCGATATGAATGCCTCAAAATTACTTTTTCGCTTTTAAGCTGACAGATATTACTGTCCGATCTTGTAAACTATAGAAAATACCTGTTGGAATACTACGAAACGCTACCGGGGGTGGCCCAGATTCCAAACGGTCATCACATCCGGAGAGGCGCTCTTCATCAGCTGCACCAAAAACCGTTAAAATTGACGAACGATCTTTATATACATCCAAACAACAAAGCACTTTTGTCGGACCTCTGACTTCATCCGGATTTTTTACTCCACTGAATCAATCAACCGGAGTTGAGGGTCAACAACTGGCTTGCCAACAACAGATGACATGCGATAGTTCAATTTGTAATCGAGCCAATATACCTGAAGCACCGTTGTCACTGTGGAGACTACTGCGAGTAAAACTTCAGTCAGAAGGAATCGACTTAACAAAGAAGCCCTACTCAAATGAAGTGAGAACCTTGTAAAAGTGTACTAAAAGTTTGGTTCTATAAGAATGATTCGTGTTAGGTGAAATTAGCTACCACAGGGTGTTTGCTCTAACTAACCACTGTTCAGGGAAGCTTTCCATTTCTCTAGGATCAGCTGAATCACGTTGCCAATAAAAAGGATGGGTTGCTTTTGTATTTTGGCAAACACGTGGACGTCATTCGATGTGAATCGCAAACCTTGTACATTAACCTCCATTTCGGCGGCCAACTTCGATAGGCAGTAATGAATTTGTACTTACTCTTTCAGTAGAACATAAATATTGAACATATATTTTGCAAATTTGGGAAGGTATTCACTTACTTTGTGGATGAGACTAATTAACCGACCAGCACTCATATCAGGTCTGGCAAAATAATGGCACGTGAAATTTCGGAAAAATTTGTTTGTGGTTAAATCCTAGAGCATCTTTAGCTAAGCTTTGTAGATTGTTCCACTAACTATAATAGATGACTTAAACGTACACAAGTTTCGATTTTAGAAGCTCATCATGATTTCCGGATATGAAAAAGTAAATTCTACACTCATATTCACACGTGGAAACACCATTCGCACGCTTCTGAAATCGCTGCTGTCACAGTTATTGTTACATCTCTACCTTCTCTACTCCTAAACTGTCCGAGCAGGGTCTTTTTTTACTGAGTCGTGTTAACTGTCTTCTGATTGGTTATTGCAAGATCAATTCACCGCTTAGCCATTGCAAAACTCGCCCAAGTTGGTCAACCATGTATATGTCCGAATATGGATTAGCGGTTCACGATCGAGTGTTCTGTGGGCGTTAAACCAGACAGTGTGTGATAGTAACTTAACACGGTTATTCAGATTTGTTTTTGCTACTCAAATACAATTGATTACGAGCTGTGACTTCAGTGGCACACTGTCTCAAGTATTCAAAAAGGTAAGTGTCCAACTAGGCAGTATCTGCTAGTTCCGAAAACGCTACTGTGTGTAAACTGTCGACTAATTCAGACTGAACTGATTAATCCATAGGTTACTAACTATGACAGTAAATAGTTCGCATCACTACAATTGCTGGTTAAACAGACAACCACTGTGTGAAGATGGTATTTGTTTGCTCTCAACCTGATAAGGCGTTTTATACTTCAACAGACCAGTTAGCAGGTCTGTTCTAACGCACAGGGAACACACTTACCATTTCCTTACTTAAATCATCTGATTAACCCTATTCGAGTGGTCCTCAGCTATCTCGAAAGTTACGTAAGCTCAAATAAGTAATCTGATGGAGTCGAAGCTGAACGGTTCTATTGTGGATGATGTTTACCAACCTGTGTTCTGCTAAGTCGTCTGGCTGTCATCATTTTTTTTACAAACGTCAGAGTGTATTGTTGATTCTGTATGATCGTGGAGTTGTTAATCCCTCGTAGTCGATTTGCGACTGAGTACGTCCGACAAACGGATGTCGATGGAACGTGAGCCGTTCATAATCCGGACAGATAACAATACGCGGTATATTATTGTTTTGACGAAAGTGCTTAAGAAGGTCCATTTGAGCGCAATTCACTTCACTCTTAGGGTGAAAAGTCCGGAGAAATGGTAATTAGAAAGCTAATACCTGATTGAGTTTCAAGATCGTTAACAAGAGCTAAAATTCTAATATGTCCACAAAAAGTAGCCCTATTGTGTTCATCGAGCTCATTGCAAAATACTTATTGCCACGACTCACAAAGATTGCTCATCCTTTGATATCCACGAAAGTACAGTAGTCGTCGGCGCATATATGTAAAATTCCTGACCGTGAGAATGTTAGGGAAATATCCGCCGTTATGCTGACCATTTTAGCGACCGTGATTATTTGAAACACTGAGTCTCTTTTAACCATTTGAATAGAATAGTCAGAAGACACAAATTACGATATGAATTCATTTCGTACACTCTCGTCAGTCATAAACGTGTGACTGACATGGAAACAAAACACAAGACTTAAGTGAAACGGTAAACAAAGGTTGACAGTCAGTTGTTTTCGTGTGCATAGGACCGGCTGTTGACGACTGATCAACAAAGCTTTAATATACTTGAGAAGTTGTGCGTTGTGAGCGTTCATCGAGATCTTAAACAAAAATGCGATGTTAAAACTGTGACCTGTAGTGGATAAATGCCTTGCACTGGATGAATGGGGGTTTCGCCCTCGCTGAGTGTCACTCATTGGTAGGTTAGACATTGCAACTCTCAACCAATTTGAGATGTGCTCCTTGGCCCTGGTTTCAAGCATCCTTTCTATTCTACCAATAAACGTGTTGTCGCAACTTCAGGAAAACTGATAGATACAATGACTGGTAGAAGACATAGGGGTTTACTTTTTGACAAGAGGTAGGGATAACCTAGTAGTTTGTGAGAGCAGAACAAGCGCGACATTGATCATCTTTCCAGAGGTCGTGATTATGAATAAAACCAAACCGTTTACTAATTGTGTAACAGCACCCTCTTTCCTCCCTTGTACAATCGAAATCTTACCCATTCACGATGATAACGCCTATGTTTATTTGAAACACTCGGTTACCTTTAATAACTTCATCAATGCAGAACCTTTCGTTTACTTTTATCAATCGCAAACGTAAAACATATAAGTTATATATGACAGACAAATAGAAATAGACAGGGTAAGGACATGCATACAGCCACACCACGAATTGTGTCATCACCACCACGAAGACTCTTTGGGTCGCTTCAACCACTTTTGTGCACACAACGCCGGCTGGTGTATTCTAATCATCATGGCTTCGCTAAAGACCAATAGCTTTGGGTTCTGAAGGCGTGTAACAATATTTTGAATGATCTAAGTGGATCAACCTGGTGATGTGCTATCATGGGGTGTCTGACAGTCGGCGATGCTTCCAGCACCATATTCAATAGTTTCAGATTGTTGTGTCATGAGTTCTTTTAACCGGGACGTGTTCTGCCACTCGCTGAGATAGCTATCTGTCTGTTCCGTCTATGTAAACGTCATCTCAACTGCAAGTGAACTGATAGACAACGTGAGTGACAGAATAATCAGAAAAACTGTGTTCGCGATTGTGTAGAAACTGGTCTTTCGGTGGTCTGAACTAAGCATTACTGGGCAGCTGAATACGTACGGGATAGGGCACATTGCAATTTGTGTTCGATGTCGTTGGCCAGATGATCGCCTTTGAATTGCAAAAATAAGAATATATCTTTCTTTTGATCTGTCTGTACGGGCTCAATGCATTTGGTCACCCTGCTGTGAGTGTCTATGAACATCTCAGGATATCCGTTCTTCTCAGCATTTCTTGTTCCATCTGCAACTTGTCGGGAGTGCAAATATGTCTTTTCTTATGAAATAGGGTTTAAACCAAACTCATCTTGTATGCTATCATGGCAAAATTAGAGAACTGAAGATATTGTCCTCCCCGTGTTGCCTTGCAATGGACCGATCGCTTTAATGTTCCATCCTCACGCCTAGAGATGAGTACATTTAAGAAAGTTAAACTGCCATTTCATTCCCTTTCGGGAGACAAAGATAGGTTCGGATGAATAGAGTTAAGAAGATTAAAAAATAAATCAAAATTGTCAATGTCTGTAAAAATCAAAATATAATCAACATACCGTTTGTACAAAAGGCTTTGGCACTATTACCTGAGACTTGTCGCTTAATCATTTCTAGGAAGATGTCGGCTAATGTTGAGCCAAACGGACTACTGATAGCCACTACGTCTATTTGTCTATAAGGTAGCCCTTCAAAACTGAACCTGACATTTTCTGTACACAGTAAAATGAGATCCTTAAGATATTCAAGTAGAATACCTATATCACAGTTTTGGCTGGAACCCATATTTATGTCTGTGGGATAGTCGGGGTCTACTGACCACTGAACGGCCTCGTAATATTTTACGGGTTTCGTTTTCTCGTGTGCTTGTAACCTGCAAAAACCATCGTTTGTCGCACCGTACTTCTTCATACTGTACCGGCTTATGCTGGAACTGACAAGACACTTGTCAGTGTATGAAATGGATTCGGACTATGAAACTTAGCACGTCAAAACTTTGTCCAGTAGAACATCTTCGGTCTCTCGGTTACGACGCACTGAACGACCAGCAACCTAAACGAGAATGCTATGGCACATTACAGAGTTAGGATGCTGCTCGTATTGTGGGACTCTGTGTTCAATAAACTGCATTGTGTTTGCCCAACGACTGCTTCAACCTCCTGTATTTCCGATGCTCTCTCCGCCTATCATGACTTAATTTCCACGACCCTTGACTGCTTAGCAGAGGTCTAGGAACTAATCAAAATGTTAAGGGAAATGTCCAAGTTAAACGTGGTTGATTGCGGGGTTATTGATTGCTGTCAATGGTAGAACTACTGCGTTCACTTAAGACCTTTGGACAACCTAAGCAGTACTCACAAGTGAATGTCGTTTGGTCTCCGAAAGTAATACTAATATCTTACTCGACGTGGCGTCAATATATTGACAAGTAACACCCCTGGCATACACATAGGATAGGCGAGGATCCAAATCCTCATCGAATAAAATATGGCAGGTGCGATAACTAAGTTTGAAGCATCACGACTTCGAGCAAGAAGTTTACTTTCTTTATTAGTGATGATCTACGAGGGTTACAGTATAATGAATCGGAATGATGCTAACGGGCTACGGTGGAGCATTCGTAGAATAAATAGTAGTTTAGTCGAAACTCACGGACACTATAAACACATTCAACGTATCGAGGGAAAAGTTATTTCAGCGGCGGCAATATTTCATCAGTTTTACATAAAACAAGCCTACATTATTTGCCTATAAGATGCTTGGAAGATTTGTTAATTTAGAATAGACTCATTTGTGAAAAACCTGGGTTTCGGTGGGAGTCGAAGCAACGACAGAAATAGCATGTCTAACCGTGAATGGTTTTACCAGTTCAGACTCTTCACATTTGGACTCATTCATAGGCCATGCAAGTAACTCATATTTCACCTACCAGATGTTTCAGAGGACCGACAACTCCGACACCAAATTAATTAAACAACTCAAACTTTATGCTCAAAAATCTGTTGGTGTATTCTTGAATGAACCGTCTGATAAATCTTGGTGAGGTAACTAAGCCCTCTAATCATTTAGCCGATTTCTTAAGAGACGATGGGACGGGTGGATGAATGAGTACGAATGTGAAGTTTCTGAGCTGTCGATGAAATTTCAGTGCTCGACTATCAGACCATTTGTGGTTGTTCAACGTGTTATTTCTATCTGTAGTTCAAGTCCAGCTGAAGTCCAGATCCTTCGAATCTGTATCTCTTGTAAAATCTGCTTGAACAGTTTCGAATGAAAAATCAATACGCTGTTTCAACAGGCGCAGTGACTGTATTAATTATCTTTGAGGTATCACAATCAACACCTTTAAAGAAACACGAGAACAGGTTCAACAGCTTTGTTTGCCTACTTCATGAATGAGGAAATAATGATATTTCAGATGATTGAAACCCGCCGTAGTCGCTTGTCTCTTTTTGTGTTTCAAGATCGATATCTAATGCAATAAATACGGTTTTGTTTTGTGTGGTTAGGCGCAATTGTAGAGCTAACAGTTTGAAAGCTTTCGTTGAGATCAATGAAGGAAGGATTTACTGGACTCATCTTGAAATCGGATCAATCAAAATCCGCCAGCAGTAAGTATTAATGAACTCAAGCTGCAGTCTGGCTAATTTAGAACTCTACGGTTACAGAAATTGTTATGTCGGTGGGTTACTATGCATCGCTAAA
Source organism: Paragonimus skrjabini miyazakii (assembly GCA_014338405.1). Lineage (NCBI taxonomy): Eukaryota > Metazoa > Platyhelminthes > Trematoda > Plagiorchiida > Troglotrematidae > Paragonimus > Paragonimus skrjabini miyazakii. The sequence continues at coordinate 31,540 of JTDE01001029.1, read as the reverse complement.
ACGATTAACCACTCCAATTGCAACTCACTGTGGAGTGGTGCTGTGAAGATAAGCGATTGAAATATACTACTCCCGAGTGGTTTGGCACATATATTTAACAAGTTATTTTTGGGACTAAACACATGGGATTTTGGACATCAATGAGATGAACAGTGGGATTCATATCAGACTGTTATACTGATACAGTAACATGCAAATGTTGCTGAACAACACATGTTTCGACTCGCCGAACGAGCAACCATTGTGCTTTACACATTTTTGGCTCGTGATCATGGTTTCCACTCATATCTGGCGGTTGTGGTTGCAATGTAGTGTACAGAGAAGAAAACCCGGTGAAAGCACCGCTCAACTTCTCTGGCAACTTTTAGCTAAATAAATTATCGTACGGGAGAACCATTTGAGTGTTTCGTCTTATCGTTTATGTATCAAATTCTAACAGGTGCCTTTGAAAAATCTCAACAGTGCTCCAAGGTTTCTGTTTTTCTCAAAGATAACCACATGAGAGAGAATAAATGTGGAAGTGTGGACAACACAGAGAGAAGCAGTGCAACTCTAGTTGAACATAATGACTACAGTTACCAGTGAAAGATCAGTTATACATAAATGAATTCGTTTGCAGATTTAAACATCATCGTCTAGATCCTTTAATCGCTTTTGTGTGAATTTAGCAACGGGCATAAACAATACGGATAAATTAGTTGTCTTTTCTAGCCAAAACGCGAAACTAAAATCAACATCCCCCTAAAATACAAACCATAGCCCACCATCATTTCACGGACGTTTCACGTGCCAAAAATTGAGGACAACCCATCAGAAAAATCGTTCGTTTTCCACAAATGGGGTCAACAACTCAAAATATGAACAAATTTACACGGTGTCCAATCAGGAATTATGACTCATCATGACTAAAGTGACTGGAACTGCTATCACATAGCCATCATCAATACTGACCCCACCCATCTCACACCCCGTTAAACAAACCTGTTTAGCCTACCCAGGCAACTCATCAGAAGAGTGGTTTAGTTTACACTATGGAATTCCAACTATCCAGCGTGCTAAATAAGTTTGCAGATCAAATCTGCCCAAATGCTCGGAAATAGTTGTCACTGGAAGTTGGATTACTACACCATATTTGTGTATGATATATGATTGTGCGACTCAGTCTGAATGACTACACCTAAAAGGTATGTAGGCAACTCTCAGTTGTTCAATTTAAATTTATTCAGATTAATTCGAAAGGATTATTAGTTATCAGTTCGTGATGAAAAATCAACTATTCATATTTAACAAATTGTCGATCATCAAAGAGGGTCAATTATATCGTCGATGACGTGTATGAAGTAAGCATCTTCAATTCACTAAATTCGTTTTTTGCGGAAATCTTTAAAGGCGCAAAATATAATGTTTGGGTATTTCTGCATTAAAAGCACAATCCAAACCAACGGTATTCGTAAAAATCAGAAACTGAATAGATTCAAGCATAAAACCATAATTAAACTCATAAGATCGAGCTCACAAAAGAATTCAATAATCCACCGCCAATACTTAGCTGTCTGTGCAACAATACACTTTTCAGCACTCATTCTAACTGAACTAAGCCATTTTGTTATGAGGATACAGTTTTGATGTCACACATATTTTCCGCAGAGTTCAGATTAGAATTTCGTGAAAGTTAATCTGGACATCTGACATCTTTACGAGAAAAAACACATATCAGGAGAGGGAAAAACACGCAATTGAACACTGTCTTTTTGAAAGAATGAGTTTCCGATGTGTATCCTAGTGAAAAAAAATGGAAAATGTATTCCTTACATGTGAGGATGTAAGAATTTGACGTATGTATACCATACGATATTATTCACTCCGTTGCTACTGTACACGAACATCCCATCAAGGCTGTTGACAAGCCACCGTTATACCCTAGGAACGTGAAGAATACATGTTCCTCTTATAGAATGTAGAAGTAATATGACTGAAGTAAACATTGTTTCAGTGATCCTTCCAAGTAACATGGTGCACTGCCCCTCGCTGTCATATCATTTTTTAGCATAGGCACGAATCGATCATCCGTTCAGTAGTGGGGGCCTGCAAGCTAGCATGGATCCATCATGATTCCGGAAAAGTTTATTCAGGTTTCCTGCCAGCAGCCGGTCCCTGTGGTCACCAGCGAAAGAGTGGATGATTATTTCGGTCTAGCTGCGCCTCATAAACACCACATACACCGGGGAATCGAAACCATGACCTATGAACAGGTCGCAACAACAGAATGGGGTTCCTTCTGTGGATCGGTCATCTTCACACAAAAATGTAACCATTTGTAAAACAACGGACGTGAACAACTGAACTATCGTTTGTGTACATATTGATGTAGGTCCATTGTTGTTCATGATTGGGCATAGTTTACCAATGGTCTACTAATATTATTGGACGCTAAGTATACCGGATTTATTCCAGCTAAAGTGAACATAAGATATAATTTCCTAGGAGTGTCATAGGCTCCTGTAGACACAATATATCGCCCGGTGAAAGATATAGTTCGAAGGATGAGAAATACCGCCCGCGACTCCTAATGTCCAAATCCGAAGATTAACAGGAGAGGTTAAAGAATTCCAGTTGACATGCTGACGTTTGAGTAGTTTAAAACAACTATTTAAGGTAGGTCATTCCCGATACACTATTAGTGGTCAGTAAAGTGATCAACTTTGAAAGTAAGCCAGCCCAAATACGTACGGAGACAAGGATTATCTACTTGGGCTTACCCATGGTGTATAACGAAGTTTTGCTTCATTTGCTCGTGTGCTAACTTATCTACACGGCGTATCAGTTGAGTATTTACGCAGTTTCCGAATGTAATACTTTCTTAAACTATACCAAAAAAACTGGATTTGATCTGGCAAATGTTCTCAAGCACCCACTAATACATCATTAGCATGAAATGGATGTTTTTGTACAGTTTATGAATGTGTCAAACAAACCTCCTTCACTATGACTTTCAATTACCGTAATATGAAGTTTCCCTGTATATCAAAATAGCCTTGAATAATTGTATACCAAGCCATAGTGAAGAAATACAGCATTTCTACAAGATGGCGATTGTTGCATCGCAAACAGCAGGATGCGTACGTGCTTGTGAATTTCAAAGGGTTGTCCAACCACATATGGTGTGAATGGAATAACCACACGAGATAGCAAAGGACTTTATTTAGTATGATGATACAAAATGATGTTATGTTAAGAACCAACTAACAATCGCGGTTTCTAGACGATAAGAGGGATTACTTTAAAATGTCTGTACTTCAGCTGACCTGTGAGTAAAAGTACACGACAGATGAAGTAGTTTTGATTAGATTCTTGTTTTTATCGTCAGTCTAACCGGAAAAATATCCACAAGACGTCAGCAAATTATTTCGTTTAGTTTCAAACTGCTTGAAATGAAAAATACCTGTATGATCTACACTTATCTACTCCGGTTCTGTGTTATCATTGACGTTGATGCAAGAAATATTGCAAGACTTAGCATCCGAACTATCAAGCTTAACCAATGACCGAAATTGACGCACAAATGTCTCAGTTATGAAACCCAACGAAGTGGACTACAATGATTTCGTCTCTCCACTCTACAGCATATTCTACCCGTTATTCTAGTGCCATAATAGGGAGAATACACAGACACCACGAACACTGGGTCAACAACCTAGTGAACAGGGTTCAATCCACCTCCACTTATTAATGCACGTGGGTTTCTTATCAATCGAGGAGTAGAAGAGACCCGACTAATCAATGTGAGCCCATCAGCCAATGTCAGCAGTCTCAATATATGCACGTCTACCGAAACCACAATGGGCGCGTCATTTGTATGAGGACTTAGCCACACATCCAAAACACGCTTGAAGTTAGCAATGAAAAGTGTTGATATATAATTGGTCATGGGTTATGGTGATGTGGCATGAATTTAGAGCAATGTCCACGTGTTTCACCGACTCGGTCTTCCAAGGCAGCCTTCACAACAACTTTAAAATTAGAAGGTGAAGGAACATGTGTACGTCTTCCAATCTCTTCCCTTCTTGCAACAACTTTATCACGAGTAACTTACTAATTCAAGTATCACTGGACCGGTGAATAGAAACTGATCATCCGGTCACAGTGCACTAGTTTACTAACAACTGCTCCTGCTTCCTAAACAAGGATTTTCATTGGATGAAATTTGGCATATCCACCAGGTGCGATAGAGTAACACGTTTTCTATCTTATCCACTGCGAACATCGTACCAATAAACGCTTGATACTGATGAACTACTGTTAGCGTCCATCTTCAGTCTGTTGCTAATAGTCGTTCCAGGGATGTAACGGGTTTTATTACACCCATCAATCTCAACAGTTTACATTTCTATGTTGAATACAGTTGATCGGCACATTTCCTAACAGGATAGTCCATGCATCCCCTTGACATAGAAGGGTAATCTAAACATTGACAATTGTGGTTGATCGTCAATGTGATAAGAGTCCGCGGAGTCGGTTTAATACTGATCATCTAGGCATTGGGGCCTAAGCTCAACTCCACATTCAGACGTAGTTACGTTGTCTAATGACATCGTTCGCTATCACGGCTCTCCGTGGTGGGCTATATTCCGAAGTTTATCATTTTCGACAGCCTACACTCTCTGTAGTATTGACTGAGTTCTTTCAACCATTATGTCCACAATGTGGATTGTTGTTTCGATATATCAGAAACAGTGAATTAGAAGTGGTATTTTCCCATTATTGGCTAAAATATATCAGAAGAGAGGCTCAAACTTTTCGATCTCACTGACGGCAAGTCTAGTGCGGTTATTCCCCAACTGGCCGGCCATTTGTGGACAAAGTCTGCTAGATAACGGTGCTGCTTGTTCGAACAAGTACCGAGCAGGGAAAAATATGAAGCAGCTGTTGAAACCTTAGGAGAAGGGTGTAGATATTTCCGAAACACTGAAGGTGGGGGACAGAAGATACTCTGGCCAGGTCCGCGCATCAAATCAGAATTGTATGTGAAATTATTGGAAGTTTAAAATGAACTACAGGAGTTCATCACAAAATAACTGACACTAGGCTAATTTTTCTATAAAAGTGAGCGAAATTTGCTACCAGTTTTACTGAACCGTAAGACAGCTTCCTTGGCTCTTTCTTCATTAAAAACAACTCTTTAATCGCTATTTCCTGCGGATACAATGACTGTTTCAAATCAGTAGTGTGGTACACAAAATCGGGGCGACTACAGTACACTTACTGAATAAACCAGTACCTCACTGAACAAGAATCACTCCTTGCCATAAAAAATTTCAACATCCCATGCGATTGTTCCTTGTTGAGGAGAATGCAACACTGTCTCTTAAAACAAGTCAGCAGAATAGTTTATCTGACAGTTTGTGTGGTCTACAGTATGCACCAATAAAACTTGTTAGCTATTCGTCAAAAAATTACATTTAATTTCAGATTGGTCGAGCCGATATCCCACTTCGATTGACTCAACGCTACGCATCCGAACTGGGGCTCGAATGGACTACTGTTGCAATGGCACTGGAAGCTGAGCGTGAAGCCCAATTAAGAGAAGCCGGAAGACCAGTAGTGAGTTTTAAAAGTTTGTCTGAACGTATCAAAAAATGTCCTCTTGTAATCATCTACACCAGCCCAAGCATTTGCCTTCAGGAAAGATAATTCCCAACTAAATGTGCACACAGTGTTAATACGGCTCAGAACGAACGGCACATTATGCCTTTGGATAAGCTACAGAGTGACGCGACCGAACACAGAACATTATCATACGTCCCGGATATCGCGGTCAGTCGGTGCAGAGGGATGAGACCCGCGAGCATAAACGCACACATTGAAACAGGTACAGTGTCGAGTAGTGTGAGTACGTCAGTGGGTTAGAACACAGACGGACGATATCATCGAAATGGACCAGAGACAGAACTCGAAACTAGGATGATTGTGTTACGTAAAGTAATCCGCAACTTCCACCAAACTAATTCAAAATGAAATAAACGCGACTGACCATCCAAGCACAAGCAGAAAAACGATGCTTATCCATAGTCTAAATGGCGCTCCTCAAGCAGTATGCAGTTTAAACATGTCATATATATTAAATTAGACGTTTATCGTTAAGATTTAATGTTTTCTGAACGACTTCCAGCCCCTAATTGTCATTGTTTCGGTAATCGACACCGTTGTTTAGTAGTTAATCACCGCTGTTAGTCGACGAAAGTTGTTTATAGTCAGTTCTTATCATTCTCCTCAAGCAAATAATTAGTCATCGCCCTTAGGCACAGTCTTCATTCCATCATCTGGATGATCTTAACAACCGCTCAGTTGTTAACATAAGTTTGCAGAGCCAGTCAGGTTCATCAGACAAAAGTATCTATAAGTATAAGTATCTATAAGTTCGTTATGCCGGACTCAGTTGCCCTAATCAATTAACCCGTGAGGAAAAGTGAATATAGTGTGTATGCTTTTAATCCATGTGAGCCAATTTTGATTGAAAACGATGAAAAAGCGACTGAAAAATGATGACTGTGGGTTACAAGAGGCAACAACTGGCTGAAAGCGAACAGAAGGTGTTGAAATGAGAGGAGAAAGTCAACAATTGAATCCGACTGTACTTTCCGGCTTGTCAACTCAGTTTAAAGTAGGATCAATTGTATTGACGTTGAGAATATATCGATTAGTTGTCACAACAGTACCTTTGATTCCTATGGTAGGGCATACGGTCAACTGACTACAAACTATCATACTATTGAGAACACGCGAGATAATCCAATGGTACCCTGTATGAATTGGCTACGGTGGTCTGAAAAGCGTGAGTTGCTAAGTGTACCTAGTCTCGAGTAAAGGTGATTTTCTCGGAACCTGTAGTTGAAAACCTCTAATTATGGAAAGTAGATCGTTACAATAGCCTGGATAATTCAAACATGTGTGATACAATAAATCTGACCCGTACGAGAACGTTCTAACCCAAGTAGAACAAAGTTTCGATGTACAAACTCAAGAAAGTTCAGAGACTAAGGAAACTGGGAGATTGAATTTGTAAAATTATCGCCGTGTTGTCAACAAGGCATAAAACTGACTGGTATTTTTGTTCAGGGTCTCGAGTTGTGGCAGGCGATAATAATCTCACGCATCCGTAGAGTTCACTGTGAGGCTAATCGGCGGCAATTACTTCCAGTTATAGAGCTGAGTATTGGTTCTGTTTTGCACCAGCCTCAAAAAGGAGGCAAGCATTTTTCCGTTCTCTCAATATCTGTAAGCACAGCAATAGGCAAGGACAACAGTTCAAATGGGAGTACTTTACTTAACTGTCTAACAGACTTTTTTCTTGCGCTGAATTCGATCAAACTTTACAGCGATGAACATCCCCTAAAAGTTTGAAAAGGTCCGAAGGGGATTCTCAAGTCGTTTTGTGTTGTGACTGTTAGAGAAGTGACAGTGGTTCAATATAACTAGGTCTCATCAGCACCAGGTACTCAGAGAAAATCGAACCCACAACCTATGAGTGATAGTTCAGAAAGCAAGCCAGATGCAATGACCATATGAATCAGTTTGCGGACTATCATTCTGACGCTTAGTCACACGTAATAGGTTTGACTTCGTAGCCACCGTGTTTTTGTTGAGAAATAGATACTCATCGTTTCGTTGTTGGTCATTAATAGCAAGTGCTTGCGAAGTTAATGGGCACATTTTCGTCGTTTTTCATAGTCTCGCAATCATCTCTGTACACGACATTTCGTAGGTAGTTAACGGACTGATATATTCCTAGGTGTAGGTGGTAACAGATGCTTCAGTCTGTCTATTGGGGATCATTTAAGCCATCAATCAATCACCACTGTACTTAATAGGATAGCTAACATCAATCGGTTTTCGGATCCCACAAATACATGTCTCGTTGTCAAACATAATACCCCTCCCAAAGTAAACAGTATGAACTAGTTGTTCATTGACAATCATCACGTGAGTGGTCCTTAACCAAACGAATGCATACCTATTTGAACTTAGACTTAGACCCAACCATCTAAGTAGACGTTGCTAGCTGAATATCAAGTGAACAAATTTTGCTGACTTCTTAAGTTAGAGCATAGCACTTCCGGATCGATTAGTTGAAGGTCATAGAGATGTATGCTTGATAATGCAAGGAGAAAACATATTGGAATCCACACATAGAAAATATTGGATGAAAATGTAGGGGCAACGATTCTTCACTCTCTGATGATGACTTCCAATTTTTAGCCCATATTCGAAAAGACAAATTGGCATAAACATGGAAATTGCTGTTGAAATTTCCAGTTGAAATGTATATGTACAATAAGAGACAATAAAAGTTGAGCCAAGATTTCGTGTTTCCAGGTGAAGCGAAAAATTAGCAAGTTCATATGAGTTTGAAAATTGTCAGTAAATATTGTGCATTTCACTTCCGATCTGTATCGATTCTCCTTTTGCCAGATATCCTTCATAGATGATATACAATCTCAAAGGTACCTCAACTGTGACGGAATAAAAACCGGTACAGTCGAAGACTTTCTCATCAGTTTGGGACTTCCAATGTATATAGATCGAATCAAGCAACTTCCTCTGAACAGCCAGCCAAGTCCAGATCCTTCAGTACGTTACCCAAGTGGGCACCCCATTGGGCCGGTTGATATTTTGAAAATGTCCGACCAAGACCTTATCAAACACCTCGGCTTCACGTGGAACCACATTCAATGGCTACGAATCGAGGCAGCCATGATCCCGTCGATCATGCGAGCCCAAGCCTCATTCGGAACAACTCACATGAAACCAAGTGGCTCCCATGTCAACAGTTTAGCAAGGGAATTTAAAACTATATACAGACAAAGTAGCAAAAATCGCAAGCACATTACAAACCACGAGCTGCATTATAATCACCACCAACATCAGCATTACTCATTACAACGTCGTCAAAGTCAGCGAGAGAAGCAACAGAACCAAGTAGAACCGGCTGGTAACACCAATACCGATCACCCACGGGATCAATTTTAACAAACAGTATTGTATTACGTTCCAGGTGCTAAGAGTTATTTTATTCAAGTGTGATGTACATCAAATTACGTTTTTGTTTCTTAAGAGAAATGATCCGACCATACAGTCTATCTTTCTAATCCAAATGTAGCACGATATTCCTCCAATTGCTGAAGAAACCGGTCCGTGACCTTGACAGATTGTAGTAGCTGGTCAAGCTGATTAGTCAATTGGTTTGCAACAGAAATTTGTCCGTCCACAGCCTCAAGTGCGACACGTTGTAGAAGAATATGAGTCAAGCAAAGTCGTAGCTCATCTGAATTTTGACAAGAAGATTTTCCCAACTGCGTTTCAACTATACAACGAGCTTGATCCAGTTCTTTTCTGGCCTCATCCAATTGTTTGAGTTCAATCAGAATCACAGCTATGTCACACAATAAATGCAAACTGTTGGGATGATCGGTACCATATAGTTGTTCGGCTAATCTAAGACCGAGTTTGGCGTGGTCAAGAGCGGAAGTATAGCGTCCGACATTGAATAGAAACCTTAAAATGAAGGACAAAAAAGATTAGTTTCGTGAAAACTCTAATAGTTTGAACGAAGTGAAAATTCTGCTTTATTACCAATTTAGAATCAGCTAAGAATCCTATAGAAGATTTCGATTTCAATTAAGGAAACAGCTATAATCAGTTAGGTCCTGCGTAAAGCGAAGTGGAGGAAACATTTGAAACTGACAAAGCTCTGCATGCACATTTCCGATAAGGTCATCCAGTCGAGGGCGGTGAGGTGTAGAATTATAAACACAGCTGAAGCTGATGGAACTCATCTGTATAGCCCAAACCTGTGCTTCCAGAAATGTTTTGTTCAGGCTTAGGATCTGCTTTGGCCAACCATTCATCCTGTCAGATTGTTAAGACTAATTGGACAAGTGGATACGTATGTCGTGAGCTGAAAACAAGGATGGCGCAATGGTTGTTTGTTTAGGAAACTAACACGGGTTAGGTGTCCAAACAGGACAAGGAACAAAACACTCATCTGCATATGGCAATCGTCCCAGAAGGTCCCGGCTGCCAGAGACGCTAATGCTCGGCTCCTTTGCGTACCTAGAACTATTCTGTGGCACACTGCACTGTCGTGTTGGAGTGATGTTTCTTCCCGTGTTTTTCCTGCGGCTACTTTGATGGCAAACCCCGTGCTGTCACCTCTTATTGAATGGTGGTGTGAGTAGTATGGGGTGATTGCTCGTCCCCATCACACTACCAGCCAACCAGTTTACTCACCAAGTATGACGCAACAGTGTGTCAACCTGGATATATGTAGTGGATCGCCCGTGATGGAGAGTCCGATGCTCGTCGTTGTACTCCGTACTACATTCAATCACCACAATCCGACTGTTGTCACAGTGATGGTAGCGCACTGGCTCATGCGCGATAGAGTCTGAGCAGAAGTGTGAATCCATGTGTTATAACCACTGTGTTAGAACCAGTGAGACTGAAGATGTTGAACGTAGGACAGTGGTCTGTCAAGCAAGTATCATGGTTTCACAACGTGCCGCTGACAAACATTCTTATTGGACCCATTGCCCACCGTGTCGCATTAAACCTGCTGGGTAGCTAGTAATCATCCTATTGTCCACCGATCTGAGTGAGAGATTGTAAACGAAAAGCAGGTGAATGTGCGCGAATGCCCGCGAAATGGGAATATCTTCAGGTCCGTTCACAGTATCATGTTGAGAAACGAGCGAACCAAACAACTAATCCTAAGTGCTATATACATATCATGCACATTTACATAAGCAGCACATCCTAATCTACATCCCGTACCGAAACTCAGAAAAATGTTTAAAGAGCCTGTTTCCTGAAATCCCACTATGCTTATCATCTGTATTGATAACCTCAAACTATTCATATAGTTAACAGGCATATTAAGAAATTTTGTTTAATGTAGTTACGTGGGTCGCACGACCAGGCGTTTATCTGAACGTATCCGTGAGCACCATCCAGCCTGGATCAGCAGCAGAGTCACCAAGACAATTACGAGCGCGATTGTTTCACACCTCGTTGATACACATCATACTGTCAACCTGGACTCCTGTTTCCGTCCGATTTACCGAGTCAACGCCAGTCACTCAAAAGCTGTAAGATGCCGAATTTTAGCCACAGCCGAAGCAATTGTAATTCGATTAAGAAATCCACCTTTGTATGCACAAAAGTGTC
>JTDE01001029.1:0-11558 GCA_014338405.1 Paragonimus skrjabini miyazakii | reverse complement strand
ATATGATGAGGAACGTTGAATTTGTTGAGGCATGTTTAAGTTTTTGTAGAAAGCCGGTCCGAAAGTTGTCTTCAATTCTACTTGTTGTATGTACTAAAAAGTCGTGATGGATCTTACACCATGAATGCAAACGGGATGTCCGGTTTCCTATTTTTTTATAGCCATTATAGCTTACCTAACGAATAAAAATATCTTGGTATTGTTTGACACACTCTCACCTTCATCTGCACCTGATTGCTTTACTTAGCTCATGGAATAATTGCTCGTTGATTGGCGACCACTTGCGGAATCGTGTTTGGTTTTTCCATTTCGGGCGCTTTTTTGTCGGATAATTTGTATATCCGGTTAATTCCCATCAAAATGAGAAAGCAGTTCTATTGCAATTTTGTTAAAAGTAACATACCAACACCAATAGTGTCAATCTTATGAATTGCCTCTCCTGACGTTTTTTGGACTTGGATGATAGTCTCGTTAACCTGGCTGTCTGAATAGACGTAAATGCGATCGTCGATTACGTGCTACTGAATGAATCATCTTAAATCACCAGGAGCGATTTCACATCAGGGTTGGCAAAAAGTGATCATGGTCTTCAACGCTCACTTCCTCTGAAAGGCTAGGCGAAATTATCATTGGGCGAGAGTGAGTAAATACGTGGGAAGTGAATGCTTGGTTGTGCAGGTATGGAAATAGGAAGAAATATGCTAACAGGAGTGAGTCTAGATAACTGGCTATTTCACTTGAATAGATGACTTGCCACTCTGGCTAGAGATGTATGGTTGTTAAAATCCAGCCGTTCCAAATTATAAGTAAGTGACTTGTCAACCTGTCAAACCCCGTATTCGTATTGTGTAACTGTTTTCACTCGAAAGATTCAACGCACATTCGGTTTGTTTTATAGCCCATTACTTGCCTCGCAATTGTTCTGCCCGAAATATCTCCGATCTTGAGCAAATCGATCCGGCTTCAGCAGAAGTGTCGAATTTCAGTGTGAACAACCTTATAGCACAAAATGGCTTGACATTAAACAATGGAGGAGACAGAAAAACGTCTGATTCACGATGATGAGACGATTATTATTTTGTGGCCTCCGTTTGAATTTATAAGAGTAGATCACCCGGTTAAACAGTTCAACACGACGCGTATCTTTGCTATCAATCAGATATTCAAGTTCTGCTCCACTCGAAGCATTTTATGCTTGCCGAATAGTTTCTCCCAGCTGACTTTTTGATTGGCAGGTCAGATTGGTGAAACAAAATGGCACAGATAATAGTCCCGATAAATCTCGATTAGATTAACTGATGGCTAAGTCATCGTTTCACCCATCAATAACCGTTTCGTCCTCTGAGTCCTAGGTATACAACAAATGTTTTGTCAAAACACTCAAGGTTCACTGCCCTGTTGACTCAAACAGAATGACAAGTGTCTGTAGACCACGCAGAATATATGATTCCAACTTCTAAGTCAAAACAACCACCTCCACACAATCGTCTACTGCGAGTATCCAGTCATATCAGTAACAGTCCCAACAGTCCGGACCATCCAAGTTGAACATCTTTTCAATGCATGAAATTAGAATACGTCAGTGACCTTTTCGCATCGTGTAATCCTAAGGCCACCGTATTCATTGTTCCATGCAGTACTTCATCAACTATCGTATTCCTCGAAACTCGCGATAAGTAAATAGCAACGAACTCACTAGAATTGCGTGAATTGTAATGTCTTGTAACGTCCACGCCAAACTCCGATCGTTAACGAGTAGTTGTTGCCTCTCAAATTTACCTTACGTGCTGAGTATAGACCCTTCTTCCTTTGGTTCGTGATTTAATCATTACGGTTATCGATCCTTTTAGGTGTCATCCAGTTTCTCAGCACACGCAATGTCCAAATCCTATCTCGATCAAAAGCCCGTTAAGTACACTTTTCCAGACATTATCAAAATGATAAAAAAGACCAAAATATATTAATTTTCCGAAAAACTCGAGTTGTAATTGTCAGTCAGCAGATTACCGTAACTCTGTTGGTGTTGATAACGATTAATTCAGCCTGAACACAATTCAACCTTTAAATTGTGTTATACACTTATTCCATACATAAATGCATACAGTTACATTATGTTAACGTCAATAGTATGTGTTTACTGAGCGAAAATCGCCGGAAGCCTATATCCCAATGTAACGTTATCCATGCCGAAATGCACACTCTACATCTTTTGTTGAAAAAATGATACTACTGACGAGTAGTATAGATCATTTAGCGAATACCACGCTGATGGCGAGGTGACCCCTTGATAATAAAATAAGACATTTTACGATAAAAACTTGTTCACAACAAACTTTACCGCTTACTATTCTCACGACAAAAATTCCGATCAACTTAGAAAAACCGGTGTAAGCTTTGAAAAAAAAATAACAAGCCCAACAACTTTGGAACAGATCGTGAGTATCCAAACAGGTGAACCAGTTCGTCCACGGCGTCCTGTCAGTAACTCATTCGTAAAGATCCTCATGCTTTTAGCTAAACGACGTAACAACAAAAAAGCACATGTCAGGTTGAGTAAGTAAACTCTCGCTGTCTAAACTTAAGTACCTCTAGCTACAGCTGACATGGCACAGCCAAAACGGCCTGAGAAGGAATTCGTATACTCACTTTGAATAGTAGTTATGACACATGCCCAGGAGAGCTCGTTCATTGACCAACTGCTCGTCTTCTATTGGATTATTCAGTTTCTTCTCTTGTGCACGGATGCAATAAACGAAACCCATGGCAGCCTCTTCCATTCGTCCAACATGTTCGAAGACCAACGCCAATTTCAAAGATAATTCCACAATCATCGCATCATCTAGTGATACGCCTAGTGCAGTACAGTCTTGAATGGTTTGTTTGATCAACTGCTCCGCCTCCGAATATCGAGCCAATAACAGGTTTACGTTAGCCAATTCGGAGCACACTCGAGCCCGATGTCTCACGTAGCGATCCACGTCCAAGATGCCTTCTGCGTGAGCGACCCATAGATGGTGTAACAACTCATGAAGCAAACGATCGGCCTCAACAAACTGCTGTTCTACTACCGCTTGGGTGGCTTGTCGGAACAACTGTACAGTTATTTTATCCACAGAAACAGCCGGATCGGAATCGCGCGCAAAAGGCCAGATGAAGGCAAGCGCCGTGGTAATCGGATATGCCCTTCGATTGGTGACTTGCCTGGTGGTTGCCCAACGATGAAATGATGCGAACATGTCGGACGGTTTGAAACGCCTTGAAAACATAAAATGTGGCGCAGAAAAGATACTTAAATTTGTAAACCAAACTACAGTTTGTTGATATCTGGCAGGCTACCTATATGCGGTCAGCAAGGACACTTGACGTGTATAAGGATATAACCAATAGTTTATTTAATGTTCAACAGCGTGACAACACACAGCAGACAGATTAACCACGACTGTGGCGAACTTGTACCTAGTCTTTTCCTATTCACACACAGAGCTGCACTCACTGTGAATGTACCATCATAATAAGCCGGATAAAGCCCGTTTGTCGGGTCTTGATCTTTTCAGCGGATTCTCCATCGTTAGACTGACTTAGCGAATACTACATGATTATCCGTCCTGTTAAACTATTTGATGGGCCGTATTCTATGACCTGAACCGGTTGAAACAGATTTTCACTCTTCTTACGCCACGGGACACTGACAAGAGATTTTCCATAACTTCCTGTGACCTACCAGTTTAATGAACTGTAGTGTTTCAGTCAGTTAAAAGATAATTTGTAACTGTTCGGCGTTTTACTCAGTAATAGCCACCTTGGTACGTCTGAATGATTGATATGTTTTGAAAACAACAGGGTAACAGTAGCATCAGAAGCTCGATCGGTTCATTCAGAAATCAAGGTTACTTATGACAGCCTGTATTCCGTGTAACCGATGTAGAACGACCCCACGATGGGGATTTTCGGGATACATTCATCAAATGTCTCCAATTCAGTTTTTACGTTAAAGATTGGTGCAACAAAATATGTTGAATCCCAGAACCACTATGGAACTGGCAAAACGGTTAGAAACTGCTCATAGACACGAGGAGTACCAGGAGTTACAGTTCTTCTTCGATCGTCCGTAAGCGTCGTTGGCGGATACGGCCTTCGTGGAGCAAAATCAATGCAGTTTTCCAGCATTCATCTTGATCACTGCTATGTGATTCTAACTGGTCATAATATTATGTTCCGATGTCTTACAGAATCTCTACCTTCTTGGTCAGTGGTTAACATGTACAGACTCCTCTTGACAACACAAAACTACCTTCTGCTTTATGCTATGTTAGCGGTTAGACTTCAATCATCACTTTCTTCCCAAAGATTTGTACAGGATTGCAAATTACTACAAAATCAGGGTGTTATTCGTCATCAGATTAATGCTTTATCGAACACGGAATTCAAATGTTACTGCAACAACACAGTACTGAAGACTCCAACTCCCCTTGGAGAGCTCAAGTTCTGAGGACTACAGAGAAGAATCACAAATACGAGTTTGTTTGCAGGTAAAACAAGCAATCGCAACACTCATTTGGATGTATACCCACTGCCTCAAATTGATGACCTTAACCAAAACGTTGCAGCGTAAAAAATCTATCGTAATATGGAAGCGCCTACAACCCAATTCGCATCAAAGCTGATAATGGAAACTGCGTGTTGTCTGCAACCTGCAAAAACGCGTACTAACATTATCAAATTCTTTGTAGGGTCAACAATGAAATTGTTTGTTTCCAACAAACGAGTGATAACATAATGAAAATGCAAAAGTTTGCCGATACGTTTATGCATATGGATAGTTTGACAATCTGCGGGATAATCAATTGGAGCATAAGAATCGAAAGGAATTTTTTGAAGCTGCAAAAGCACACGGAAACACATTCAACTATAACTGCCACCACGACTGGTTTTACCACTGTTCTGTGTCTTGTGTGAACCGAATCGCCAAGTACCAACAATACGTTTTAGGACTATTCACAAACTATCAACAATGGATTACTAGTTTCTTAGATATAATTTGTCCACTGAGTTGTAGCGAATTGGTTCCCATACTGGGAGTTATCGAACAGTCTCTCTGTACATTAAAACAGGAGCTAAAGAAAGCAGCGGTGAATACTGTAAATCATGATGTTCTCTTGTTGTGAAAACTGACATCGTCGCTGCTGGGCCACGTGGCCAAAATGGCAACACATGGTAGTCTTTTCCAGAAGTTTGTCCGTGGTCAAACGGCGCTATTCGATCGTGAAGAAGATTTATGGCATTGTCGAGGCTGTCAGGAAGTGAAGCACTACTTCACTGAAAATCACTTGAAACTGTTGACTAACGACAGACCCGCCGAATCCATGTATTACAAAAATCACGTTGGTAAGATTCTCCAATAGAGAATTGAATCGTCTTGTTTTGGTGAGATATTTTTTATCATTATGAGCTTGATAATCATGTTACCGACGCCTTATCTGTTGGAGTTCATGCTCTCATCGGTTGACTTCTACAGTTGAACCTACACTATTTATTGTCACCCTCATATCGCTGGAGTGAGGTTTATAGTATGACAGAAATTGTCTGTTTTATTAGAAGAGCACACCTGCAACTAGCCAGTGGAATGCATGCATCGAAATAAAGCCGCTTTTCGCTAAGCCACTACATGACACTCTTATCAGAGTTACGAAACCATCTTAGCAGGGTAGTATTGATATCGAAAAATCCATACGCCCTGTTCTTCAAAACAAAGACCTGTTTATCATCACAAGAAGGTACTCTCGTTTAGCGTTTGCCTATGTATATGGAAACATGATGTTTTTCACTGCCTTCACCAGCTGTTAGCACTATTTGGATTGCTTTTATATACCCATTTTGACAAGGGTTCTTCCTTCATGGTATTCCAGCTGAAAGACTTTTTGAATCAGAAGAGCATCGTTGAAATTAAAACTACTGGTGACAGTGATCAGGCAAGTGATTAAACAGAATGTGTGAACACAACCTTGTGGCTAGCGATTTTTCTGACAGGAAAATCAAAAATCACTTTGTTTCTTGACACACTCCACTCTTTCCAATTGTTGATACTTACAGGTACTAGCGCCACTTGTCATGACAGACTGTTTTCTTAGTATCGGTCAACCTCAGATACACCGTTTCCGATAGGGTTGACTACGCTGAGCTATGTTCTGCTGAAGAAAAGCCAGTTAACATCAAAGTACAATTCTATTGTTGGGGATGTCAGGCTATTCGATTGTAACCCGTGATATACTAACGTTTGCCTACTCAATGAGACAGAGGACACTGTTCATGCCATATGCCCAACCCTGACTGGTCATACTAGTTAGGACTAGGACAAAACCATAGAAACAACCATTTCCCGTTGAAAATTTGAATGGAGTAGACAAAAGACTGACATTATATGATTTATGCTCGAGCAGGTTTCGCTGCATCTCTACTGGTGTTTACTGCAGACGAGTTAAAATGTACAAAATTCCAAACCACAAAACAATCACACAATGTCAAAGTTCAAAACTAGTTCGGTTACTACCACGGCCGTGTCAACGTCACAAACAGTTCTTTATGCACGCACAAAATGAGGTGACGGCAACTGATTGCAATTGACTGGGCATATCGTGGGAAACGTTTGTTTCGAGTCGAGAACAGAACACGAAATGACTTTGATGAGAATCACATGTTGCGTCATCGAATGATGCTTGGCAATCCATGACATTGGCTCCTTCCGGGTGCTCGCTGTCGAGTAGGTTGATTGTGTGACCGTTTGTCGAACTCATTTCGGTAAGTGTTCGGCAAACCTGGTTCCAAGCTGGCGCTCAATTTTGCCAACATAAGATGTTCCGCATCCATAAACGATATGCCGAGGCCATTGCAATCAGACACCATCACCCCAATTTATGCGTACAAAAAGAACTGTTTATGACGTTGATGCTGCCTCGGTAACAACCAAACTGGTTTTGAACGTTTACCTTACTTTTGTCCGGGTTGTCAATACATTTCAGCATGAAGAGTAAACGACAAAACCAGGGCACTCTGAAAACAGTTTTGCCAAACTCGGACGGGAATGAATCCTGCTTGCCCGATTGGCCGACACTTGTGTGGAATCGACCGACCACTTGATGATTCCGAGAGAAAGCAACAAAGGACACGTCAATACGGCCCTCGAAGTCTAAAGTTAGTCAGTACAAATCACTCACAAACATTGCACCTGACACTGCAACACTTCACGCATCATATAAACTGAACATCACATCGCATTCTTATTGACTGTTCGGTCGACCTCTTCTGAAAATCCCCTACTCCTTGCCAGTGATCAAATTACCACTTAGTACGTTGATGATTTATCTGATTTCAACTTAGAAAGAAGTCTCAGTCGTGAAATCATCGACCGGAGTTAACAGGGCAGCTATTGTGTCTTCCCTCGAGGCGATTGGGCAGTCTGACCGTCACTCATGAACGAGTATGGCTGAGCGTTTAAATATGATGATTCAGTCGCGCATAATGTGGGGTCAATGGCGCAATGGTTGGAATGGTTGTCTTATGATGGCGTGGTGAGGGTTCCAGCTCCGGCCATGGCACGGATATACACCACTGACGAGCTTTCACTAGAGCGAAATTCGAGTTCAATGCTTTCAATTAAAAGAAGCTGGCTGGAGGGTCTACAGGTATGCGACAGCTGTGATCGGCTTTGAGCGGTGTTCATTTTATACAAAAACGAAAATCGCCTACTACTCACTTCATGTACTCTTTGGAAGAAGCCAAGTAAACATTTGTCAAATCAAATGTACTACCAGTTAACTGATTTTGTCAACTGAAGAAAATGTAACTTCTTTCCCCGCCCATCATTAATGCATACCTATTCATTTACATATCTCGTTCTGATATACGTCTACCATCACAGCAAAGTGGCTAAACCCTGTTTATCGGATCTTGCTGTGCACGGTTGATTGATGTATCCAGTGTTATACAAAGGTCGCTTGTTCCTTTGTATCAGCATGATCAATTCTCAACACTCAATGTTCATTCGTTTCAGGAATAAATGGAAGCACAAAGTGTGAGACATGTTTTGTCAGTGAAGCAAAACTGAACAAACAGGGATGATAGAATGCAAAAACGAACGCAAAATAATTACAAGATCACCCCCAGAAAGAGGTATTCTACGCCAAAATCCACAAATGTTGATGGAATGTATATGTCTATAAATGTGACATTAATTCTCCTAGGGTGGCAATTGCTGCAGTTTTTAATAAGTAATTTTCCATATTACGCTATGCTTGCAACAGTAAGTCCTTCAGTTCCACTTTGTGATGGAAATTCTGTCTACTTTGATATCATTTTCCCATAACATGTCACACAGATTTCTGCCAGTTCAAAGGTAACGGGTTCCGTATTGACCAAGCCAAACATTTTATTTTACGAAGATGGGATATAAGTATCATTACCTTGCTGAAAGCACAATTTCTCACGACGTATTCAAGTGCCAAAGGCTATACCCAGAATATGTACTGATGCGAGATGTTGATGTCTGTATTTCGTCAACTACTCATCATTGTTATTTTTAGCCCTGAAGCGTACTCGTTGGTAAAATGGTTCGGGTTGCTACTGGTCCTAATAATGATCCACCAAGTTGCACAGTACTAAACAAGTACAAGTGTGTATCGAGGAAAATGAATCCAAAAAATTATTTTCATGAGAAAGAAAAATCAACAAGTTAACAAATACAGGCTCGCCATTAACTGCGAGACAATGTCAGGTCGGAGAGTATTTCCAGCCAGAGGTATGGATGGTAGGAAACTCCACAACCAGGGAGATGGCACGTAACCCATCTTGTACAAAGGAATGTTTAAGGCCTTCATGGCCCATGACCAAGTAACCATTTGGATGCTTTACCTTCTCTTCCAAACACCAGCAACCACAGTGAAGGATACACAGTGTGACAGATCTTCGAGTACTCCCGAATTTCCGTTCCTTAACCATCTTCATATCTTTGGGAAATGAACTGCCTCTGTTCCCCACACAAGCAATGTCAATAAATCGATCAACAACCGTAAATCCCAAAACTGAATCTTATTTACGACTAAGAACAACAGTGTTCCATTGATCATTCCAATTTATGTGATCCCTAACCTACTTCACTCAAGGTCGTTACATACGATTCAGACCTTAAAGGTAAATACACCATCTTCCGTGGAGATAGGTATGGTACATTCATTTTTAAGTGTTATACTTGCTGTACAGATACTTAATTCACAGTCACCTACCGACATATATTCAAGTTAAATAGTCTCCTACTTTCGTGAACGTTGACATTCGAAACATGAAGTAGGATTCTCCAAGAATGTTTACACAGCCACGATAAACACATTTAGATGGTTAACAATCTCTTCTCCATTCTTTTTCACATAATAACTTCCCCTTCTTTTGATTTCAAAGTTGTATTCCATGTGGCACAGCTCAGTGAAATAGCAGTCACTGAGTATTAGGATAAACCAGATGGTGGATGCTCAACTCGTTCAATCCATAGGAGGAAAAATACACTCAACGACACACTAAACCATTCGTCATAAGAGGAAATAGTGAGATCCTAAAGTGATGATGAGCAGGTACAACAAAAGCGGCACCAAATGAACATATTACTTTGCACTGTCAATTCCGTACTTTTGACTGGATTTGTTCTACCTCATGTCAAAGATTAATATTGAAAATTAAAGAGTGATAAATAAAATGTAAAAACCTGGCGGCATTTCAATTATTTTACACATCGCAGCTATCGAAACTATCAGGTTATTTTCAACAATATATTTGTCATCATCATCCCTGGTCAATGTTACCTAAGAGGACGGTGTAAAACATGGTACCACTACTGAGTACAGTAAATGGAATGAAAAACGCTCGAACGTAGGCTCATGTTTCATTTGACATATAAAGTGTTAACGAATGTAATGTAATATAATAACACAACAAATATGTAACGCGACTGATTTCTTCCTCATTTTAGCTCACCAAGTAGATATTGTGGGGACCACGGTTCGGAGCGGTAACCCTTCGCGTTACAGCCTGGAAATCTTATCCGCTTAGTTATTAGTCGTATATGCTATGGCAATCCCAGGTTGAATGTGCTGAGCTACAGCAACCCTGTGTGAGCAAGTTACACATCACTTGTTGTATAGTCGAACTTTGGCACTAACGGCCCTCTAAGGTTCCGCTAAATGGCATTATTAGGCGAGGTAAGCCCACTAGAGGCATGAGCAACAGTAAGATGGTTACGTCTCAGAGAATTCAGATTTTCGAAGCTCTCGTAAGTGGTTGTAATACATGATCCGTGTTAGGCGTCCTCAGCTACACTTTCTAACATTGTGATCCTGCCTAACAACTAGCCCCCTCTCAGAAAGCACATGATGAATGAGCATAACACCATGAGCATACAGGATCCTTGGAACACATGACATTCATTACGGTGCTCTTAGATGGCTGATTAATGTACGAGGGGGAGTCAAAAAGTAACGCCAATGTTTTTAATTCTGGTGAAGATTTTCATAAAATTACCTGAATTTTTTCCCAGTTATAAATGATTACATCATTTACGTTATGTAATAGTTTGTTTCTTACTTTTCATGTTTTTAGACTCACAAGGAAAATTCAAAATGGCTGTCCCCGTAGAGTAGCGTCAAAAACAAAGAGCAGTGATTGAATTCCTCGTTGCTGATGGGGAAACCCCCATGAACATTCACAGACGATTAACAAATGTGTTTGAGGACAATACTGTAGATTATAGCAATGTGTGCAGGTGGGTTCGTCGTTTGAAGGATGAAAAGGTGGGAACTATGAGCGTAGCCGATAAACCCCGTTCTGGCCGTCCATCCGCGTCTGTCAATCCTGCCACTAAAGCAAAAGCAGATGCTCTGATCAGAGAAGACAGGCGTATAACTCCTGATGGTTTGGCAGAAAACCTTGGAGTGAGCCATGAAAGTGCTAACAACATAGTCCAGCCACTTGGCTTTTCAAAAGTGTGTGCCCGCTGAGTACCGAGAGAACTGACTACCGAACGCAAGACTGACAGGGCCAATGCCTGCACTGAACTTCTTGAACAAAGTCAAAGAGACAACACCTTCTTTCAAAGGCTCGTAACAGGTGATGAAACATGGGTTCATCATTATGAACCGGAATCAAAGAGGCAGTCCATGGAATGGCGCCACTCATCATCACCGCAACCAAAAAAGTTCAAGACGCAAAAGTCGGTTGGAAGAATCATGGCGACTGTCTTTTGGGATGCTCAAGGTGTCATTCTGCTTAATTTCTTGCCTAGAGGAGAAACAATAAACTCTAACGCCTATATCGAGACCCTGAGGAGGCTCAGAGCAAGAATCCAACGAGTGAGACCCGATTTGCCAATCCGCAAAGTCCCCCTTCTGCAATACAATGCTCGACCACACACAAGCATCAAAACAAGGGAGACAATCGCCTCATTCGGGTGGACAACTTTATGGCATCCTCCATACTCACCAGATTTAGCGCCTTCAGATTATCACCTCTTCGGCCCCATG
>JTDE01001028.1:142935-158253 GCA_014338405.1 Paragonimus skrjabini miyazakii | reverse complement strand
CTGATGAGTCAATACGAAATGCTTGCATCTACCAGTTTTCGTTTTCTGACTGTTTTGTTCAAACTTCTGAAGGGAATGAACTGTTTTAAATTTCTTGGAATGGTCAAAGATGGATTATCAGATTATATTGACCAATCTTTGCCTTATAAACGGTATGTCGATGACATTCTAATATTCACCGATTTTGATCATTTTGTCACTCTTTTGCATCATGTTAATTCCGCTCATCGAAATCTCCATGTTACTCATGAACAAGAGCTAGAAAACTCATTGCCATTCTTAGACGTCCTTATTTCTAGGCGTTTAGATGGCACACTTAGTAGGTCTGTTTACCGAAAAGCCACATGGAGTCGGCAGTACCTACAATTTTCTTCATTTGCGCCCGTGGCTTACAAACGTAGTTTAGTACGAACAATTTTTCATCGAGCAAGGAAAGGATGTACAGCCGAACACCTAAAGTCTGAAGGGGGGCTCTTGAAGAGTGTTCTGCTTGCGAATGGCTTTCCGGCGAAATTTATTGAAATTCATTGCAAGGAACGTGTGGCTACCCCCCAACCATAATCAGTGCCGAAGAAGCAGGTTTTCCTCATCCCTCCTCACACAGATGACCAAAATATTACCGATGTAAGTCGAAAGTTAAAGTCAGCCATTGATCGCACATCTCCCGCAGCGGAATTGCGCTTGTTGCTTTCCACCCACAGGATCAGTCTCCACTGCTCCGATCGTTCTTTCTAGGAAAACTCTGCCTCTCATGTTATCTACCAGTTCACTTGCAGTTGCGGTGACTCATACATTGGCAGAACGGACCGAAATTTACGACAAAGGAAGGCGGATCACATCCCCAAGTGACTAGTGCGAACAATGAGTCAACGTGGGTCAGTATGCCAACACTCGAACAGAAACCCGGCGTCTTCGATCGCGAAACACTTAATCGCAACAGGTCATGTGGTTGACCCTGTCACTTCGTTCACTGTCCTATTGCGCAACCACAACCCTAGGTTGTTGGCGTTCTCCGAGGCACTGTTGATCAAGCGTCACGTACCGGTTCTTTGTTGACAAAAGGTGCTGGCGCAATCAATCTCGTTACCGTGGCAGTGAACCCTGATTACTCCCATGTTGATGTTCGTTCATTTCACTGTTTTGTCGCCATGCGCTTAACCTATATAACTGAATGTTTTATGTATTCGACTGATGAGAATAAACGAAATGCTTGCATCTCGCAATGTATGTCTTCTTGCCGTCTTAATGAACTGGATAAACGGAACTCAATGTTTCAAAATTCTTCGAATCAATTGAATATGGTTTAAGTATTTAAAACAAGTTTGGGAGTTTGAATTATTTAAAACTCAACACCACAAACATCTGACCGCGGTCTTCGCACACAGTTGAGCTTTTCGGCTTGCCTACTT
Organism: Paragonimus skrjabini miyazakii; assembly: GCA_014338405.1. NCBI lineage: Eukaryota > Metazoa > Platyhelminthes > Trematoda > Plagiorchiida > Troglotrematidae > Paragonimus > Paragonimus skrjabini miyazakii. The sequence continues at coordinate 156,844 of JTDE01001028.1, read as the reverse complement.
CGAAAGAAGGCAATAGACTCGAGTTTCGCCCATCAGTTGTGCATATCCTCGTTCGGATTAGAAGTCGCACTCTGACCATCGTGCTTGTAACACTAATATGTTAGCCACGACATAAATATCCCCAAACTAGGCAGGACCGAACAGTCATATCCGAACAGGAGGATATGCACTACTGATGAACTCTGACAAGAGTATAACGGGTTCACTGCTTTCTTCCGAAGTGAGTTAGTCGAACGGCTATGAAAGCTGCGATCAGTTGTGCATGACATTCACTTTGAAGCCGTCTAAATCCTCGAGATCGTAATGAAACTATGATCGTAAATTGAATTTCGAATGGCATAAATTCAAGTTAGAAGAAAGCTCACGTAGACAAAGGTTTCCGGTGCTTCACCGCAAGATCCGTAAAGCAACTGCCTAGGTACTACAATATGCGCGACGGAACGCAATCAAGCGCAAACTCTACAGCCAGCTTAGACGAATCAAAACTGACTTCTACCGTTTTTCACAAAACAGGAAGTTTAGCTTAAATATAAACGGACGACTTATAGTTGGACGCGTTAAGTTAAGAATCTCTAAGGATGTTCACACACATCATAATTTCACAGCTGGATATTTAAGGGTTGTTCGGTATGAAGGTTGAAGAAGTAGTAGCAAAATCAATGGGCATTTGATCTTCAATAAAGAAAACAGCACATTAATGTACCTTGTGCGTAGCGTGACAGATTTTACGATTCAGATGAGACACAACTGCGAAAAATCTGGGTTTCGGCTGGGTTCGAACCAGTAACAGAAACAGTATGCTCAGTCGCAACAAATGCTCTACCAGTTGAGCCAAGAAGCTATTCCAGCAGCTCGGAAATTTCACAGCGCCATATGGAGTCCACCAAATGATCCAGGGCACCGATTGTCCCAGCATGATTTCTCGAACGGTTCATGCTGGAATCCACCAGCACCATGACGCTATGGCGTCAAGTAAATCTCGTCACGCTAGTTTAAAATCTTAGGATGTAATGTGCATATCACACGAACAGCTGCAGTATTTAACCGGATCAGCATGATGTGCATTTTCTCCCTGCAATGACTGAGTAATGTATTATCGTCAATGTGGTTAGTACTCGTTAGCCGAATCAACAAATCTGCCACACTACTTATAAGTAATACAATTACAATGCTCAACGGTAGCGTTGGTGGATTCCAGCGTGAAGTGTTCGAGTAATCCTGCTCGGACAGTCAGGTTGGCGAATTATTTGGTGGATTCCATATGACACAATGGATTGAATGGGTAACTGAATACAAGCATTAAGACTTCTGAGCTACCGGTGTGGCTCCCTAGCTTAGCTGATGTAACGCTTGCTGCGTTTGGGTATGTTATTTTAGTAGCGGGTGCGAATCTAGCAGCAACCCAGACGTTCTGTAATTGCATCTCATCCGGAACATCAATCTACATTATATTGATCATAACTTTTGCACTCCGATAGCACTTTCAATCAGTCCATTTTAAAACGAAGCACTAGACTCGAGCCTAATTCTTATTATGGCAGGTCGTTATGACATCTCTTTACCGCTACCCAAACTGCATTTCCGACCCCACTTTATTGAGGTGGCCATAATGGTCACTATAACATTGATATGCACTATTGATAAGCCTTAGTTTGGGTTTTTCAAAAAGGGTTTAGTGAAACGAGTATAGAAATTCGACAGCTACCGGATCACTTGTACGTGACATTTAAATTTTGTCGACTAAACTGCCCCACCACTTATTTGAAAATGACATATTATCGACCGTATTGGATCTACGACGTACGTATCAATCGGTAGAAGTGTGGTGATATTGAATATAACAAGTTAGAGATAATAACCTGATTGTGAGTTGTCCAGTATGCTGTGCAATGCAAATTTCTCCGCATGCCTTACCAAACGTATGCTCATTGGGGAAGGCGGGTCGGGGATAGAAATTGAAAAGGAAATGCGAACATTAACTAATTACTGGAATAACCCAAATCCCCGAACTTTGATCAAAGATGTAAATCCTGCTCAGTTTATCCAACGGTATCTTTAACTTGACTGTGAGGATCTAGTCACGTGTTTATCGATTTCAGTGAAAAGTGAGATTCTGATCATCTCCATTTTGAACTGATCAGATTAGTTGAACACACGATCTTGTAGTTGAACGTTTGAATATGATTAATCAGTCGCTTCACTAGTAGGATCACTAGCGTGACTTTTAACACGCTTTTCTTACAAACATTGGAGGCGAATTGCACATTCCGGTCTAAAAATGTTGCACTACTGATTATATCTGTTAGGTTAGAAACTTACGTGTAGCTTCTTCCTCCAAAGAGGGCTAACCAGAAGGTTTAACGGAATGCGAGGATTGTAGTGAACTATGAGTGAAGTCCAGTTTGAAATTCCAGCTTCGTTTGGTACCAGTGTAGATGGTGGACGAATGAACTATTCATAAGACTGTTGTTATGCTGAGTTCATTCGCTGAGGAAACAAGCAACTTATTTCTAGGAACTTAAACGTACTCAGCTAACAAAGACATATTGAATGCCTTTTTATATTATAGTACCTGCAAACGAAGAACTGTTAGATGCGACCCCTGATCAAAACCAAATTATGCTTGAAGTTGAATTTGATTGTGACAACTCAACAGACCGTGGTTCTACGGCGATGACTTTATCTACCCACCTGACCATTAGTGATCGTCAACAATGTATACCATACTGTCCCTAGCTATTACGGTCCATTCTCCCAATGGATTGAAAACGATCGACCGTTTTATGTAGTCATGCAAATGAGCAAACATTCACCACAGTCCCAAAATGAATCAACAAATCATTTTGCAAAGCTTTGATCTCAGCGACCATCAGCAACGTGGTGCACAGCTGCACCCACCTAGTTGGGTTTCCTTAGCACCATGCACAAGAAGGAATCGAACTCACCACCTTAGTAGTCAAGACATATATTAACCAGCCTAAAGATTGCGATCACCAACAGTGCGAAAAGATTTGTAGATCATTTTTCTTACCTGTTGCTTCCTTTTATTACTTACTGAGAAAAGTAGTTTACATGAACTTCTAGAACCACCATGAACACGACCTCATGGTCTAGCAAAACAGTGCCTGCACTATAATCCGCCGATCATTCACGAGTGGCGGGTTCGATTCTCCAGCTTGCATGACGTTGACCAGACCAAACTAGGTCAGAACAGCTGTCCGCCACTGTTGGTCACCAATGGAACCAACTGTCCGCCGTTTGCTTCTTGATGATCAAGATCGACACTTGTTGCTACCACGTCCACCTTATTCTACTCACGGCCATCCGTCTGTGGTTCTTGAATAACGGTAGTGCTTTCAGCTGATTGAAATAAACAAAACGTTTTCAGAGTTATCGAACCTAGGCAAGGGATGAATACTGGATGAATACTGGATACTGGATGAATACTGGATGAATACTTCACCAGAAAGATATAGCTGACACAGTTCAGCAAAAATGAATTATCGAGCATGGCACAGGGTTATCTTTTGGTCTTTATTCTACTCGTTTCAAGCAGATGAAATGAAATCAACAGTAAGAATTAGGTTTTTAAAATAAGTCACCGATGTTGTTTTTGGTGTGGTTCTTTGTATACTTTTAACCTCAACATTACTCAGTAATTCCTTATAGATGTGTGGTTTTCATTTATCCATGTTGTTCATCGTCAGCAATCTCCTGAGCAACACCTGAACTTAAAAATCATGTCAAGATTCATTGACATTTGCAGCAGTGTTTCCCGAAATAAATTTGAAAAAGGCTAACAGTATAGTGTAAGATGTCTTGTGCACGGATATATTGTTCGCATCTCATCTGTTACTACAGCAAAATTAGTGCATTCAGTATATTGCAAGCAGGCATGGCAACAATGGTGAAGAATGTGGGCGTTAGAACCGAGGTCAGAATGATCGAGACTCAAGAAAAGGGCATTACTATCATGTAACATATGGAAGCATATAGATATATCATACGTCGGCAGACTGAAAGAACTAAAAGGAAACAACGACATCATTATGCTTCATCCCTATAAGGGATCTGGAGTCGTGCTGTTGAATCCAGCAGACCACGTTAGCAAAATGTTAGATATACTATCTGACACTCCGAAACTTCAGATGGATACTAAGTAGAACGATGCAGGTGTGAAGATTGAACGTACTATAAAGAAAGCACTAAAATAATTACGGATGAAGGGTATGCTAAATCAGGCAACTTTGATCCAGCTAACGCCTGTAGGCTCGATGACCACATGTATCTACGGCCTGTCAAAAACCCACAGACAGGACGTTCCGCTCAGGCCAATTTGGTTAGTGGTCAACTCACCCCATCATAGGCTCGCCCAGTGGCTTATGGAAACTATCGAACTAGTACGAACAAAACTTAACTTTCATGAACTAAAAGACACATTTTAATTCGTGGATATGGTTTCAGATGTCAATGTAAAAAACAGGATAATGGCGTCTTCCGATGTACAATCTCTGCACACTAATGTTCCAATTATTGAGGTGATATACATCAGTTTTGACGATGTACGTTCCGAGAATCTGCAATTAAGGCTCCCTCCAGATGAGTTTTGCAAACTACTTCATCTATTTTGGTATTGGTATGTTCGCCGAGCTTGGCATTCAGGTTGCAAACGTTTCATCACCAAGCGAGTTAACATCATCAGTGCGTAATCGTTTTAGATTATAGTTTTTTGAGCGTGGAGATTGGCGAAGTTCGATGGATGCCTGCTCTTATATAGCAGAGTGAGTTGACCTTCTGACCTGAATTCTGATTGGTCGCTCTCTGTCGTTCTTGACCTTTGACCTGATCAACCATTGGCTGATTCTGGTTGCATTTGAACTTTGACCTGCTGTCTGATTGGCTGTTTCCTGCAGTTCTTGAGTCTTTGATCTGCAGTTTGACTGGGTGTTCCCTGTTGCTGTCTAACTCCGACTTCGAATCTGATTGGCTGGTCCGTGTAAATCGATTGAGTGAGTCCTTTCTTCGTTTTGAAGATTCCATCCAATTGGTTATTCATTGTCCCGTTTCGACTTTGGTCTGATCTATTCGAATTGCTCCGTTTGCGTTTACCGCCACTTGGACTTGTTGATGTCTGCATCTCTTCAAATTCTTCGTTCGCATTGGCTCATAGACTTTGTCCAGCTCGATGTGTTTGTTTATTGATCCGGCTGATGAATACCAGGCTTTGAGGAATTCTCTTGTGTGTATGGTGTTTGCTCGCGTAGGGACTTCTGCGGTATTCAAGTTGAAGGTGTGTCCAGTTTCATCCTCGTGGACGAAGATAAAAAAGTGATCATGCCTCTTGATGGCTAATTCGTGTTCATGTATTCGTGTTGATAATTTCCGTCCGGTTTGGCCGATACAGTGTTGTCCACAACCACTGCATTAGATTTTGTAAATGACGTTTCTTCTATCGGCGGGTTTGAGTTGTTCCTTTGGTTTTGATAGTCATCTTCGTAACGTTGCCGTGGGCTTGTGTGCTAGCGTAATACCATGTGGTCTCAGGAGTCTTGCGGTCATTTTTGATACTGTTTCGATGTATGGTAGTACAGTTCGTTTTGCTGGTGGTTCTGTGGAGTTAGAATTTTCATCTTTCTGCAGTAAACTCCGTCTGATGAAACTCCGTGAGTATCCGTTGCGAAGGAATACTCGGTACAAGTAGTTTTCTTCCTTTTTTCACAGCTCTGCGGTGCTGCAGTGTGTTTCGGCTCGTTTGGACAGAGTTCGAATGCAGCTCCTTTTATGTCAGACCGGGTGGTTGCTGTGAAAACTAAGGAGTTGGTCCGTGTGTGTTTCTTTCCGGTAAACTGAGTTCTCCAGTGTTCCATCAGGTTTGCGGCTAATTAGGACATCCAGGAACGGTCGCTGATTATGGGCTTCAATTTCCATTGTAAATTTGATATCGTTGAAAACGTTGTTGAGCATTCTGTGTTTGTCTTCAATCCTTGAGCGTTTGAGGATTACGAATGTATCGTCACCATATCCTATCCAGAGTTTTGGTTCGATCGCTGGTAGCGCGATATTCTCTAGCCTCTGCATGACTGCTTCTGCGATGAATCCGGATATGGGAGAGCCCATTGGGGTTCCTTTAAGTTGTTCGTAGATTTGACCATTGAATTTGAAGTATGTCGATAGACATAGTTCCACGAGATTGCATGTGCTTTCCGGTTTCAGTGATTCATTCGGTCGGGGATTTTCTTCCAGTACCAAAACCATCAACCCGAGCTACGAACAACACCACCACTGTTCACAACTATACTTCATCTATGTACATCTAACGTGTAGTTTTTGTTTGATGGAACACTATATAGACAAGTTAACGGAGCTGCAATGAACAGCTCACTATGACCTGTACTAGCGGACATCTCCATGGGTTATCTTGAACATCAGGCCGAAGCAACAATTCGATTGGAGGGATTTTACCGAAGATGCGTAGATGGCACTTTCATCATTTTCAATTCGCTGGTTGAAATGGACCAACTGCATGACAAGCTGAACACCCTGCACAAGAACGTTGAGTTCACGATAGAAACTGACAGGGACGATAGAATTGCACTCCAATATGTTCTGCTGCATAGAAGCATAAATAGTTATCTGTCAAGAAGCATATATCACAAGAAAACTTTGTCTGGGCAATATCTACATTTTAAAAGTTTTGCCCCAATTTCATAGCAAAGTGACCTCCTTCGTACTTTGTTCTATAGGACTCTTAAGACTGTCACACCTGATAAGTTCGAAGGTGAAGAATATCTCCTTTGTGATACATTGGCTGACAACGGTTATCCACCTCGGTTTACCGAGAAATACAATGAGACAACAGGACATAATTTTACCATAGTGAGAGCTCCACTAAAAAGTGTCTACCTCTGTTTACCATTTAAAGGAGATGACAGTTTCATTTTAAAGTTATTGTAGTCTGACGAAAACTTACAGCCGCAACAAGACGGACCTACAACGCCGCGAAGGTGGTATTCATTGAGAAAACTACACAACTATCGAGCCCAACGAGAAAGGACCCGGTTGATCGCCCAATCAAACGAAATACATGGTTCCACCTGTACTTGTGGATGCAAGTACGCTGGCCGCACATCCGGGCAACTGGGGACAAGAATCAATGAACATATTCCAAAATGGTTATTTACCAACGGAACTGGCATCGACCGAAGTGCAATCACGAAACACCTATACGAGGCGGGTCATCGAGTCTGTGGCGATACTTTAGTTCATATCATATATCACCCTAGAACGAAGCAAAGTCTATAATTTGCAGATGTTGCGGCCATTCATCGAACCAACCGGGTGCGATGTGTCCAGAAATAAAAGCTTATCGACTTTTCCCTCCCCTGGTAATTGTAGCCTATTCCCAAAAGCTCCCCATTATTGTGAACGCTTTATTTTACTTTCTATCATGTACCTGTCTAACAGTTTTGTTTCCAATCCAGTTTAAAAGTACTTGTTAACATCCCCTCCACCTCCCACTTAACTGCACATGGCCATTTGATCTTGAAACCTAATTGTCCCTATCGACCTCATGTTACTTCATCTAAATATCCATTTCTTGAGTCTCAATCATTCTGACATCGCTTATCACGCCCGCATTCTTCACCATTGTTGCCATGCCTGCTTGCTATATATTGATTGCACTAATTTCCCTGTAGTAACAGATGAAATGCGAACAAAATATCCGTGCACAAGACATCTTACACCATACTGTTGGCCACTGACATTTATATACTTCACTATAGGGTATGCTAATCTGCAGTTTTCTCCTGTCTTCTGGATGAAAGAATGTTTTTGGCCCAAGGCGGGGGTGTCGGGGGGTTACATTTCATTAATGCTATTGTTAAATCCCAAATGAAAGCAATTAAGCATAACCCTGAGAAAATCAAAGGAAGAACGGTAATCTGCCCTCCTTATTCATACCCCCAAACTCTACTGACTCTTACCACAACACAGGATTCTTTTTGCTTACACCAAAACGTCCGTACCACGGTAATCCCTTACTTGGATAGAATGTTGGTTCATCTAAGTTGTTTATTGCTCATCCACTAATGAGTCGCGTAAAAAATTAGTTCTGTTTCGCAGCATTTTTAGTAGACCAATCAGCTGGATATTACAAGGTCTCTTTCTTCTCCCAATTGTTTCGTACACAGCGCAGCTAGTTTACAGATCCTATAACTTTTCACGGGCATTTACATGCCTCTTCAGCCTAGATCATCTATTTGGGAAGTCGAATCGAAATTGCATTTAATCATCACAAGTAAAGTTTTGACAACACAAAATGGACTAAGAACTAACAACATTATAGGGCTACCTTTTAGGGTTCGATCTCGGAGGTAGCTATAAAAACAATGTCTCTGTTCTCATCACTAAACCCCGTAAGATCAAAAGGAAGACCACGTGAAACGGGTAACTCACAAGGTAACACTGATCAGGACTGTCGCATGGATGAATAATCTAACAACATATCACAACTAGAACGACAATGTTTGCATTTCTGAAAGTTTGTCGAGAAAATTTCTTTGGCATCAGTTAGTTGGGAGTACTCTCCATCTGTTTATTGCGAATCGCTGTGCAAAACGTGTTATGCTCTTCACACAGAAATTCAGGATAATTTAGCAGCGTTTACAACACCATCTTCTTAGGACGGCATTCACTTCTATCGCGAAGCCATATATCCCATTCTCTTTAAGTGGTTGCTGAAATGGTATACCGTGGACATTTACGGTCAGTAGCTGCTAACTAGTCATACCAGGAATATATTTACTGAAGCGGAAGTCATATCCCCCGTACGGACATACATATGGCTTTTATTTCGAAACCTGACTCCCGTTGTGACAGTTCAGCCACACATTATATCTTCCAGTTCGTCCGGCTAACTGACACTCCATTCTATCAATGTTATTCCCTGTGTGCGCTTCCTACTGAAAAATATATCATCTTATTTCTCATCATTTTATAGTGTGAATGAGAGATGATGTTTAAAAGCACTCTGTTGAAATGCCTAGCTTCGAATTGTATTTATTGTATAAGGCGCCCGTCGGTAGACTTCTTGTCTGTCTCGTTTAAACAAGGTCAATGAGTATTCTGTTGACTGTTATTCACCATTGAATTCGAGCCACCCAAGAAACTAGGTTGGGCATACTCGAATCCCTATTTAACGACCTCCAGCATGCTAACGTTCATTTGTCTAAAACCAAATTGTGGCTTCTATTGATATATCTAGTGATGCAATTCTTGCCAGTGCAGAAGCGGAATCAAACTCATTTGACCGGTTTTGTTTGCACGAGTCCATGGTCGGTTTTTCGATATCCAAAGGCGGACACACTATTTTACCTCATGCAGTTTTTTGCGTGGCATCTGATTACAGCATGTGACTGTCTTCCTGATCCCTCATCACCGAGATATCATATGTGCTGCATATAATGCAAAAGCGTGGTTTATAGTAATGTGCCATATTCGTTGCCTTTTTGATCAGTTCATAAACAATAATCAGGTTGCAACAAGTGAGTTTACCGAGAGTAGCGCAAGTTTTTGGGTACTGATTACAAGTTCCTGATTAATTAAAGCCACTGAATGCCCTGTGAGATGTTGTTTACATGTAGTCATTTTAAAGTACGTTTGGTTAGTCTTGAATACTGTAAGAGAACTCAAAAACGTTCTGTCTGCAATTACACCTCACGACATGAAACACTCTTATGACAAAACTAAAATCGTATTCATGGTAGTTTTGTTGTCTGTACTTTCTTAATGATCGTTCTGAGAGTAAACTTTTTCTATTGGTCATGGCTTCCGCAATCACTATGTTTGTAACGATTCACCTCGTGCGATTAATTTCTTTCTCGTCTTAACGTCGGTAATCCAAGACCTCTCTAAGCATGCCTAATATTGTGGTGATGTACGGCATAATATAATGCCCCATTGAGTTTCACCAGTTTTACGCGTTCTGGTAGAATCATATTGCGCCCGCTAGCACGTCAAAGATTCAAACGCATCTGGTCAAACGCCAAGCCACTCGACTATGTGGCAAGTCTGTGTAACAGTACTAAACTGTGTATGTACTTCGTTGAAGGAATGGTGGGATGGCTTTATACTAAGAGTTCAAAGTATAAGATTGTAACTAGTTTGAGCAAGATGAATGCACTGCATACAGATAATCACTTTAAAAACAAGTTGTGGGTCCAATGTATTGGATAAGATGACCGATGAGTACAAGTAATATACAACACGACTAACGGTACTGTAAACGCCGACGACCAGTTTGATTAACTTAATTCACAGTGGGTCTAACTAATAAATCGTTTGAGAGTTGCTTGTGCGGTTTATCTCAGATTTAATGAGACCCTTGTCAATCGCCTTGAATGCTGACAGCATCCGAAACAACTGTGCAGAAATCCAGTCCACCACTGATCGTTCATCATCTATGCCAGTAGATTGTATAACACAATGGATCATTAGGGTACAGATGTAGCAATCACGTACATGGTGGATATAGCTTAACAGTTCTAACATTTGAATTGATCAAACTGAAAATCACTACAATGCATTGTTTACAGTAAATAACACTGATATAACGAGGAAAAGAGAAAACAAGAGAGTGCAGCAGTCAATCACATTGAGTTGTGATGTTCTGTTATATATCATATATGATAGTCGATATAACATATTCACACTAACATTTTAAAAAGTACCGTGGTCGCCTTCAATAAAATGGGCGCAATAACAGAAAAGCCATCGATATTCTTGATAAAATTTTCTGGCATAAGCAGAGCAGGAGTGAAAAAAACAGAATAAAAGTTTTATTTTTCCAGAAAAATATTACGGTTTTTCACAAATAACCACAATAAGCAAACTCAAAAGTCAAAAAATGGCAAACAAGCTCGTTTTCGGTTTATCATCTTCAGACCAAATACAACACAATAAATATGAAACTAGTTGTCAAGTCAGGATTTTGTGAAATTTACTACAGTGTGAATCTAATGTCACTTTGGGATTACGGACATGGTTACTGTGGTGCCGTGTCCAGTGTTCCAACGACGGCAGGCCATGATAACTTCAGCGCTTGAACAAAAGACTTCTGCGCACACAGATTAGGGTTTCGCAGCCGGATTCCGATCGCCTCTGCAGCAGCCAAAATGCGACATTTGACACCTCTGGTGTGAATACGTGTGACACGATAGATCGGCTTGAATGCGACATCCACATTGACTCTGTGACCCACATCAACTAGGTGGGCCAAAAATGCGCTGGAAATCTTTCGTTGTTGTAAGCCAAGGTGGATGGTGCTCGCGTATTCTCTCCGACAAGAGCCTTGTTGTGCGACCAATGTAACTTGCTCCACAGGAACAAGCGAATGAATAGGTATCAAACGAGGTCGCACTACTGGGCACGGCAACTTTGAGTTGAAGGCGTACAGCTGGCATAGAGGAGAACATTAGTCTTAGTTGTGCAACGTGGAACGTTCTCAGTAGGGTCGTGTCGAACATTCTGGTCAGCAATACACTAGATAATTTGCCCGTGTAAAGCAAATTCACATAGATTGCTTTCCGCACGACAGGAAACTCACGGTCTTGCGGTTCCCTTCGTTGCATGTTTCGAGTTAGGAACTTGGCTGGATATCCGTTAGCGCGAAACGTTTCACATAAGAGCTTCAGCTCGCTGTCTTGCGTGTCCTCAGTACAGATTTTATAAATTTGGTTTGTTAAACAGCGTACCTAGTTCCGTTTCTGTTTCATCGCAACAAAGCTGTGAAAATGGGTATATTGTCCACTCCACGTCTGCTTCCTATGCATGCCTCGTCGAATCGATCTATGTGAACGTTTCAATAGTGCAACATCGAGGAAAGCCAGTTTTCCATCTTGTCCTATTTTCATAGTGAACTGCAGTTTCTTGTGAGCTGAGTTGGCTAGTGACAACAGGCAGTCAATATCAGTGTTGCTATCGCCGATACAAAAAATATCATCTACATCACGTTTATACAGCACACATTGATCTATCAATCCTGTTGGCCTCGTCTGTTCTATCATGCCCATGAAAATGTCAGCCAGCAAAGGACCTAGCGGCGAGCCCATTGCGACCCCATCCTCCTGGCGATAGATTTTCCCATCGAACTGAAACTGTATGTCCTGCGTGCAAACTAACTAAAGGTCTTTAAGTTGTCCATCCGGCATTCCGAATTGCATATCATTCGAGTGGATGTAATCAAGCATAAAATCAATTGTTTCTCTAAGTGGCACGTTCGTGAACAGCGAGCATACGTCCAATGATAGCATCCTCTTATTAATGATAGTCAAGTTTTCTATAGATTCAATGAAGTGAAACGTATTCTTGAGGCTATTCGGAGCTAGTCTGCCGCGGACTGGTTCCAAAAGTTCAGTTAAACATTGAGCCAGTGCATGATATGGTGAGTTTATTATGTCTAAAATCGGGCGTGGGGGTACGCCATCCTTATGAATTTTAGGTAAACCATAGAGTCTTTATATAACTGAGCCTGTTGGTCGCACCCGCTCGAATAATGAAGTGTCAATCTATTCATTTTGCTTCATATTTCTCAAGAGTTTAGAACTATGCTTCTCAGTTGCAAGTGTCTTGTCCTTTTCAGACTCCATTCTTACTGTGTTGTATTTGGCCTGAGGAAAATACACAGAAAACAAGCTTGTTCGCCAAGTTTTGACTTTTGATAAAATCTCCGGGTATATTTGAACAGCTGAGACAATAAGTAAACTAACAAACATGAAAATATTTGTTTGCTAAGCTTCAGTTTAATAAATAACCTTTTAAGCTGTTTACCACTGGTGACTCCGTTTTACTAGTAAGCAGAAGTTTACCTCAAATGGGGTCGAAATTTTGGTGAGTAAAACTGGTGAATATATATGCATTGTAGCAAATTCTTCATATGGTCACATTCTGTTGTTAAATGGTCAAAGATTATACAGTTTGATAAAATGTACCTGTGATGAAAATTACCTTAAAGCTACTACTGTCGGATTATGTGCATAGGATGCACACAATAGCATGCAACGACTATATTCGTTGATAAGCCAAATTAATGGGATTCGAAGAGGTAAATGTCATGCACACAGTAAGTTAGGAAAAACTAATGGATACTGTTTAGTTTAGTTGACAGTTATCGGTAGATGCATCAAGTTTTTCCAATCACACTGGTATTACAACAACGGCGAGACTTCTATAACCAAAAGCGTGTCAATCATATCGTCTGTGCTAGTCAGTTGACGGGATATCATTGAACAGATTTGGAAAATCAACAATTGTATCTCTGTGGATAAGTGTTTAGGATGCTTGGGAATGTATAAACCAGACACCGGACATAACGTTATCAGACTTGTTTTCATCAAACTGCCGATTTTCTCACTGATTCGTCTTGATATTCCGTTATTCATTCAATTTCTGTCTGATTTACTAAACATTTCTAATCGTCAAACGCGTTCTACGCTCATGACACAAACATGTGGTGATTTTCGCGATATACGCAAAACTTGAATTTATCGCACAATAGCATTGAATGCAGTCATTTAAATCCACCATTAAAACTGAGCTGCCTAACGTGTAGGCGGTTTGAGATATACCAGCGAAAGCTGTTTAGAAGCATCTGTAGCATGCTATTTAGGTCTGTTCACAAACTGCACACTCACAGTGGAAGACAAAAATAACACTGAAACTTTCAAAATCTGCGAATGACTTCATGTAAAAGGCTTCTTTTTAATCATATTTCAGCTGAATACTGTAGTGTGAAAGTAATCAGGTGAGCATATCGTCTACATTCAACGAAAAAATTACCGTCATTAAAAACTTTCTGAGACAGACCGCTATAAGAAACATGCAACTTGGGATGAACTCTAACTCAATTACC
>JTDE01001028.1:131957-142835 GCA_014338405.1 Paragonimus skrjabini miyazakii | reverse complement strand
TCCGGAGCTAGAAGACGCAGAGAAAAGCCTGAAGGAGGAAGCCAGAAGAAAACATGAACCGGTACGGTGTATCATGGATGCACGTTTAAGGTTGGTTGCAGTTAACCCACCGTACAAAAGTACCGCTAAATTTGTGTGACATATCTTGCTTTACCCAGGTTGCTTTAGTAGAATTGGATAAACACGAATACGCATATCAGAATGCAGCGTCAAGTTCCCTGAAACTACTGCCACAACTGGGGATGCATCCACCAGGTAAAAGTGTGTAGTAGCCAGGACTAGTTACTGAATAGACTAGGTAAATGCGAGCGTACCTCACTAGGCTATCGATGATAACAAAATGAACAAATGAGACAAAATAGTTATAAAGTTCCAGCAAGTTATGGTAATCAAAAAAGGTTTGACTCACAGGAAAGTGTTCACAAGTGTTCGAAGGTGACCACCACAATATTCCAAATTACCAGTATCCCGAAGTGAGTGATATCACAGAGTTGCCGTGGACTGCTGAAGCGCGATCAGGGATGCGACGATGTTCGTAGTACAACGGAGCTAAAAAATTGGATGATAGATCCGTGTAGTATCGTCAAACGATTGCGCAACAGAGAGAAGAGCAGACTGGCGTGCCCAAAATTTGTACTGAATTGCAAGGTCACTTTTTATCAATTTCAACAAAATGCAAAGGTGATACAAAAAGTTGCTGTACAAAAATGAAGCATCGTTTGCAAACAAAAATAAGCAAATCTCTACAGTGTTCAAAAAACTGCCCTCTTTTTACAAATCCACCGTTTCACATATGTACATATCTTTTTGCTTGGCATTCGTCTGTCCGTCTGTCTACGTTTGTTTGTTGTATAATTATGCTGACTCGTTTTGTGTAGACAATTGATGTTAACATACCATAAGTCAGTTTGTTCCATGTTCACTTCTCCTTCCCCCATCTGAGGAATGTTTTGTATGCAGTTATGAACTGTAAAGATTATTTCTATGATAAGCCATATGTATGAGTGCAAAAACGTTTACTCTTTCTCTTTCCTGTACAAGTTTATGAAGGTAAACACGTGCAATTTTACGAATGCATGACAGACAATACTCGAAATATCAACTGAATTCACCTAGAATGCTGTGAGAAAACCAAACCGCCGAAGTTGAGCTGAAGAAACAGTGAGCAGCCGTTGAAGGCCTTGTCAAACTAAACATCAGTCACACCTGATCAAGGCCTTCAAAGTTAATTAATTTCTTTGGGATAGAAACACCACAATTTTGTAAATTGACTTACGAACTAGTTACCACTGGCAATTAAGTAAACGTCTTTGTTTGGATACTCGGCAGTTGAACGGAGAAATTTGCCTTTTTCATATGAACCATGGTAGTGGAAAGGGTGTCTTTAGTTTTTAGGCAGCGGGAGAATTTGTTCGCAGCAGAAAAATACCGAGATTATTAAAAGTCCAAAATCAATGTTAACAAAGCTGTTTCTTGTGATTTTTTTTCCAGCGATTTCATATGGGTCTGGAAGTCCGTTGCGTATGGGTTTCTGTGATAAATAGTAGTTTGAACAACCTTCCAATATAAACAGAGCTGCCTCCCCGAGACAACTTCGGGGCTATCACCAATTGAATACGCTTACGGCTTGTGACCACTGATTTAGTATCCTGTTACTGAGTTCACGAGCAGCCAGTTTGTTGTGACACTTGTACAAAAACACCCTTGCTTTATCAGGCACTGCGGATCACACTTGAACGATGGAGTTTCTTACCTCACTAAAGAGTACCCGATGAGAACGTCTTGTTTTGGTTAGGAGCGTAAGTTGAGACGCGGAGAACTTAATTTGTGAATTGTATAATTTGGAGTTTCAGTCTTGATAGTGCTAATCAGTGGCACACGTCTTTGCCCTCTCCGAGCTTTGACCTTAGGCTTTCACAGAACTATTCAGTCGCTGATTTGACATTGTGCTTGACCGAGTTTTGAGATCTATCTTCTTCATCAAAAGTTACTTGTTCGTCTCCAGACTAAATGAACGTAGCTTTTGCAACCATCGTAAAGGCAACCCAAGTGTTGCAACTTTGCAAACATAGTTGACTGTGAAACAATCACCTTTCATCGACAATGCAGTTTCCACTTATTGTTCACTACGAGACGACGATAACCAAATGGATGAGCGCTAGTGAACATGGGGGACGAAAATATACCGTAACAAACTACTTTGTCATGAAATGTGTTGACAGCTGTGGAGTTACTACAACTGAATCCCAGCTATTTGTTTTCAGAATGAATCACTGTAGCTAAACACCATCTTAATCCTGACATGGCATTTTTTCAAATGTATTGTGCAGTTATACAACTGCATTAATGAAAATTTGCTTACAACCTCCTTTTGTCTTTCTTCGTTCTGTTGACAGTTTGCCATAAAAAGTTTCCGCATGACTGAAATTCATTATTTATGGAAAGCATGTGACTGATTTGTCCTGCATTCAAAATTAGCTACCTACTGGGCGTCGTAGACTAATGAAATTTGTTCAGCTTGACTGTCTGTGACGAAATGTGGGAATTGAAAGAGACGTGTTTTGTGTATAATTACTTCGTGAGCTACGCAGAAATGTCTGACGAAAAGCGCATCTTCCCCCGCAGGGTTTTATATAATTGTCCTCATATTACCAAGTATCCACATCAATCATTCGTGCTGGGGAGGCGAAACACAAAAACGGTACATTTTTTGGACTTATCACCTGGTTTATTTCGCTACATCAAACCAGCTACAAAGTGCAGTTTTGTTCACTATACGCTATAAAATTCCAGGGCAGCAGAATGTGAGCGCAACACACATGTAACACAATAACATCCCACTCCATCAGTCGTCACAACAGTTTAACATTCAAAATAATATTTATTCTCATAGATTTACCTTCCATGCGTAGTTTGTAACAGCCTCAGCAAATGTGAACAAGCGTTTGCTGTTAGACTTGCGAAAGATTTTTAAACTTTCGCCGTTTGAGCTTGATGTTCAGAAAGTCGACAGATGAGCTGTTATCACTGTCCGATTGCATTTTTTGAATTGGTCGCATGATTTCACATATATTTCACCGCAAACAGTAAACTGTACAGCCAATTCATACTGTTCTGCAAAAATGAACAACATATGACTATTTTAATCTGGTTCTCGAACCAATTTTGTTCGTGGTAATGTGAGTGACTTCTCAGTTATTGTTGTTGATGAGATGTAGCGAAATGTGCCCAACAACAATTCGCACAGTATATATACGGTCTTCAAATATATATATATGTAGGCTAATCAGTGTACTCGTTCATTTTTTGGTTATCTGTGATTGGTGTCAAACAGGAATATTGAAGTTTGATAAAAATTTCTTTAAAGTATACTTATACATACTGATATAATGCTAATGCACTATATTCCATCATAACGTGTTGTCTGTATTCTACAACAAAATGTGTTAAAACGATCAGACAGTTAACTTTGCAGCAATACTTATGACACTTTTGTTCTGGACTACAATCGGAGACTAATATTGAGATAGCTGCTTAAAATAATGTATTTTCCACCGCTTCATAACTAATGCGTGTATCTATTTTTCCACATTGCATACCCAGTTACGATGGCATTTGAGTCAAATCAGTCTGGAAACTGCACAGAACTTCAGCATCAATTACGCTTGGTGCTAATTATGTTTGGCATCGCGCGGTTGTTAAACGTTTAGCCACCCTAAATTAGACCACCAGGATAAGTAAAAAATTTTGATTGACACAATACTAATGAGAACTGAAGTGTAGCTATGAGTACATTTTTAGGGCAAATTTGACGCTCCAATTTATTCATTGATTGCAATGAAGTAAATTTAGAAAAATATAAGTTTCAAACAAAAAAGTAAGCAATTTCATTTGGTTGTGGATAAAAGGTATTAACAATAACAGAAATATAGCAGCCAAATTAAACTACCATAAATTTTCAATGTCATGCCATGTCTGAATGTTCAATAGGCTCATGATTCATTCTGTTGTAAGGTGACTGTCAATTTAAGTTATATCTGATAGCTATAGAGATATGACTCCATAGGCATTACAAGAAAGAAATGCACGGATCCAAAAGTGAAAACCATCTTTACAGCCTGCAAGTCAAAAACATTTTTATTGTTTTTATATCAATCTATAGAAACACTCTTGTAGGTTTACGTAGTAGTTATTTCAAGGGCAGAGGATAAAATATTTTCAGATGTATTCTTCACAAAGGTAATGAATGTTTGTTGAAATTTAAACTATCAAAGGTGTTCTATATGATTACCTCGTAACGTTATCCAATGCTCAGTACCAAACTTTCACTGTTGAGGGCTTTCAAGTGGCAGCCAGTGAGAGCAAAGGAATTGCTATTTGTAATGTAAAGCGCCTGTCCAATATATGCTTCGTAGACAGACTAGAAAAAAATCGCAGTTTGCAGAGTGTTGCATACCATTAGTTTGTTACAGTTTATTCATCGATTTACGAGTTGCGTGCTGTTGTCAATGTGTTTACTTCAGCTGCAAAATTTCAAGGACTGTCATCAAACACTGTGTGCAATGAAATATTCGATTTCGGTGCTGATGAGATAAGTGAATAATTTTGCTTCTCTAATCATCAAGCAAACTGTTTGACCTAAATTTAGTTGGGCACAATCAACTAGAAACGCACTAAATATGACGATCTCGAACGAATTAGTTGTTAATCGGGGACCGACAAAGTTGGAAAACCTGAGTTTAAAAAGTCGAGATTTACTAAAATTGTCCACAGTTCGCTAAAGAATAGATTACTTCGTACAGTTACTAACAGGTTTGACTTCAAGACATGTTTAGAACCTATTAAAGGTATCATGACTTGGACATTTGATACACCAAATAAACGGAGCTATCAGTTGCTTAAAAACTAGTCAGATTACATTGCAAAACAGGATCACACAATCTTAAGCAGATGAATAGTACAGATGTTTTCTTTCAAGCAAAATGTTTCATGTAAACAGCTTGTTTCTGCTCTCTTATGCTGAATACATTCAGCGTGATCGTAAGAGAGGATGCTACACCAAATGTATTATCATTTCGTAGACCATTTAGAGTTGTTGGGTACATTGTGGTTTCATGAAATTTCTTCCACTCAACACTCTGTCCTTTTCTAATTCAGTTTTTGATCGTGTTCTGATTTCTCGGGTTAATTCGAAGTTTACGGCCCCCACAAGAAGGAATTCAATTCAGCTGAACAAGAAATGATGTCGCTGTTTTGAAAAATAGTTGTTTTTCCCTAAAGGTTTTGAATTTTGTGAAACACAAATACCCTTTTTATAACACATACAGTTTGTTGGTCTCAAATCAGAAAATGCTGGAAAAAAAACTGGGCAAATGTGAAAATTTTAAGCAGTTACACCGTGGTGTGTAAACGTACGGAGATGAAAGTTTTTAAAAGATCTTGACAAAGTTAAGAGGGAGTGATCGATATTACTTCCTCATCATAGATTCCAATTTGCTACAGTTTTACGTCGCACTTTCTCTCGCTGTCTCCGTAGATTTCTGTTGCTAGGTATGCTACGAAACACACACACACATTAGGTGGTAAGCATAGTTTTTAGTTATTTGAAAGTTCCAGAAATTCGCGTAGTGAAATACACAAATGAACTTCCCAAATATGTTTACCTTATAACCATTACTTCCGTCGTTAATGTCTGTTTTCTCTTAAACTGCTACTATACCATTTTACATATCTGTTTCCATTTTACGCACAAGATTTTCCATTTCATGCAAAAGCAAATCATTTTGGTGCATTAGGATTTCCATGTTAAAATCTTGGACGTGACCGCTAGAACGTGATTGGTCCAGCTAACCGGAAGGGACAACCAATCTTAATTAGAGCACTTCAGATTGGCTACTTTGATAGAGGATTCTGTCAGAATCTTGCTTCTATGTCCTTTACGAGGTTGCGCTTCATAAGTGATGCAATCCACATGAAGCCACTTGTAAGCGGTATTGCACTTGATTCCTTTCGGAACGACAACCATACGCCAGTCATCGCCCCTTTCGAATGCTTCGATAATACGTCTGCGTGTTTCGGGACTGATCCGAGTGTAATTGTGTCCGTCAGCCATGTATACAATAGAACTAATGAGAATGTTCTCACAAACTGATTCACTCTCATATTACAACTCGGAGTCTACCACGACCCTAAACCTCACTCCTATTGGACATGAGATCCACAGACACTCCTAACTACTCGCACCCCTTTACCTGTCAAAGGAACCAATACGGTCCGCAGTTTGATGAATTGGTAGGGACAGGGTCAGATGATCTGTGCTCCACTTTGACCGCTAACCCCGTTCTCATTAAGCAAAGCCGCTGACGTCCCTTGCATAACCCGTACGACTTCCTCTATCAAAGTAGCCAATCTGAAGTGCTCTAATTAAGATTGGTTGTCCCTTCCGGTTAGCTGGACCAATCACGTTCTAGCGGTCACGTCCAAGATTTTAACATGGAAATCCTAATGCACCAAAATGATTTGCTTTTGCATGAAATGGAAAATCTTGTGCGTAAAATGGAAACAGATATGTAAAATGGTATAGTAATGAAACCCATTATTGTCACCTGTCTATTAAAGTTGACAGCAAAACATTTGAAACGTTGAAAACATATCACGCATTTTCACAGGATTGATGTAAAAATACCATTTCGTCAGTTCTCTGAAAATAGCATCGATGAGATATAAACGAGCATTTAATTCCCGTCAGTGAACTAGTTATTGTGTATTTTCAAGATCTGAAGATCATCATTCAGTGTGTACTTTTCGACAAACCATTCTTCCTCGTGACAGTCATCACATGCTGGCAAGCAGAAAATGATTGTCGTATGGAGTCATTATTTCACTGTTTAAATGAAAATCCATTTAGTCTGCAAGTACATTGCTGTGACGGAACTGGCTATGTTCGCTTTGACATTCAAATTCAATTTAGCAGTCGCTGCATGCATTTTGTAGTAAAATCTAGTTTGCAAACACTGTAGTGTGTAATTCGGCAATGAAAAACCCACTCGGAAGCTACATCGTAGGCATTAACACTAGCACAATTTTCACAAAACAAATTTCATCCTTAAAAGCGATAGTAACTGTGCCGGTGAGATATATACCATTTCTGTTGGCTACGAGTGTTCAATATCTACAGTTGGTGTAACATATTTTGCGGCACCATGTTGAACTGAGAATGATTTCTGGATGACCACAGACAGTCGGGTATTGACTACAAGCTCCATATTTATTGCGCCAAAATTAATTCAGTGATCACTTACTGGAAAAGAGCTTTCTCGCCAGGTTCTGATTTCGATCGAACACTCCTCATGTATACAGTTCAAATAGCCGGAAGAGAACTGCTAAAAACTTTTCCAGTATGCCAGAATTCTTTGAACTGCTTGCTATTTCACATTGTTTCTGACCATAATTTTCAGATGTGCTTAGGGAACTTGGGTTTCCATCGACTGAAACAAACAGTAAAATATTTCATGGCAAAAAAATTACGTGTACTATAACGTCAGTGTCGTTGACGGAACTGTGGGTTTAGATAGCTTACTTACTAAAGTGAACATAGCGCTTGCTAATCTCAAATTAACACCTGAGGTCAGGAAAGACGGAGGAATATCCTTTCTGATTGCGACACTGAATCATCGTGCATACGGTTCAGTTCAGAGGGTCATTCACAGGAGAGGGTCTTAGAATGACCAGCGAAATTATTTTTTCAAGTTATACACCTCACAAACAGAAAGAACGCTTGTAATTTAATACAGATAGCTATGGAAATATATACGGATAGCACAATTCAAAAGGAAATTACATTTTTACGGCGACAGTTTCAAAGAATGCCTATCCCAAAACTTCCTCGACAGGCACATAGAGCCGACAACATCAAAAGTCACATCCCAATTATTAAAAAAAACGGTTTATGGGATGTTAGATTACAAAAACAAGGCGTTAGTTGAAATGATAACTCGTAAAATGAATATCGACATTGAAACAATCTACATTGCGGCACAACTGTGAATCTCGTCCAGATCCAACCTGGTAGTCCAAGCACAACTGAAGTATATGTTGTCCAAATATGTGACCTCATTTTGTATCTCACTTCGAACGTGTTTCTGTGGAACAGGTTGCATCGGTCGCACAACTGGGCGAGTTTCTCACGGGATACGTGAACATCACTCCACATGGCGCACCTCGTTTACTCAGAGTACCAAGTCTCACGGGAACTGGTTTTTCAACCCATTTGCCTCAAACCCAATTGTCAATCCAAAGAAATCAAATTTCGCATTTTGGCCACAGCGGAAGCGACCGGAATTGCGCAGTCCACAGCTGTGTGCTTAGAATACATTTTTCCAGGTACTACGGTTACTATGACTCTCGTCATTCACTGGACACCACTAGAGATCAATTTGACCATATAAGTGCTCTACAATTCACAACAGTTTGACGTGATTATGTGAATAATTGCTCCTGATTTTGTTCGTTTGACAACAGTGGATATATAAAAAAAAATTTAACTGACCTGATGATGAATAACCAAAAATAGATTGTTCGTCAAATCCTTATTATTTCTGAAATACACTAGTTTCCGCTCGAATTAGTCAATGCGCCCAATTGGAACACTAATTTCCGAACTTCATTTGATTTGATCGAGCATAAATCGTGTAATGTCAGTCTTTTGTCTGCTGTATTCTAATTTTCAAAGGAAAATGGTGGTTTCACATTGTTTAATAATCCATTGATCTATCGCCTCTTTAAATATGGTTGTTCAATAGTTATATTATTTTGCTATTGATTATCTTCTTGTTCAAAAATTTAAACACATCAAACTCTGACCAACAGTAATCGAAAAAGATAGCACACCTGAATGCTGTTGCTTGCCTCCGTTTACCAGTAAGCTATAGAATAAACCGTATACAGGATTTTTGCCAAACCGTCATGCATTCAGTTATTTACAAAATTAATTTGATTCATGAATTCGGAAATGATTTACTATTTTCTAAAATGTGGGTCAGTTCAAGATAAGAAATATTTTCTGACTGCCAACAAAGCTTAAAACTTTCTAGAGAAAACTGATTGGTTTGACATTTTGATTGTTTCTACAGAGTTCGCTGTCAAGTCAGACTAACGGAGTGGTCTGCGTGTTCTAAGGTTTTTCACGATTTCATGGGTCCTGGATTGATTCGAATACCGAGTCTCAAATCGCAGTTCACACCTATTTGTGTCAATTAGCTCAATGAAGCGGTAAAATCAGTTTCAATGTTCTTTGTTAATATATGTCAGTCAAACGAATCTCAACGTACCCTTTGTGAATGCTTGCCATTGACGCGTTTGGTGCTTATCAAGAGGGCTGTTTTAAACAGAACAATTCTGGGATCAGCAAAAAACAGACTAGAGGTTTACCAGTATAATTGTGCTGATCTAAACAGCAAAACCGATAGGTTATGGGATCGTACTTAAAAGTTATGTTACATCAATCCCCACGCTTAGTGAATTCAAATGGAAACAAACTTTTACAGATGTAATGAGGCAGAATGAATGTTTTTTCTTTGCTCTTATTACTGATCGATGTATGAAATGGTGAATAAAAAATAGGATGTTTACTGGCAATTGGTTTTGACATTGTTACTAGGTTAGATGAACCCGAAGTGCGGAAAGACTGGTACTTGACTGGAGTCGAACAAACGATATTGTGTCCATACATGGCAAACACTACTACAACTGGTCAGTTTGGAAGTTCCATATTTGTATTCACATATCTAACACGTTTACTGGCTACTATGTAGTCTCATAGATTAATTGCGTGGTGAGGATTCCCCAGGCAATTTACACTGGAGTCCACCAATGTGGTTGTTAAACATGACGAACATATTTAGTATGTAGAGTTTACAAACGCCATTACTGGACACACAGATTTTGAACATTCAACGTGGCTTTGTGGTTCAACTGGTTGAGTGCTTGCCTCATTTGAGATGTATGATGTCTTTCGTTGAGTCGAGCCCAGCCAAAGCCTAAATGATATGCAGTTGGATCTCTTCTAGAAAATATGGTTACCAGGTAGACTTATTTGAAACTATGGTAACAGTCATACAATATATACCTCTTTGCAATAAATTTCTTTGGATGAACCTGGAAACATGTATGTACGTGTTTTTAAGACATTACTTTATGGGCAAAAATATTATCTATGAACAAGTCAGCATACCACAAACTGGCGTGATGTTTAGTGGACATCCTCAAACCCGTTTGTGAATTGTTATCCCCCAATTGTGTTCGCAATTCCTTTGAGCTAGCAGACATTTTGGAGAACAATTCAGTAAGTCCACAAACAATGTACTCGTTCCACGTAAGCGCTTTATTTGCTAACATATCGCTGCGTGAAACCGTTGAATTTTTATGTGATTCTATTTTTAGTCAGAATGTAAATGTAGGTATTCCATTAGATCTTCTCAAGGATCTCATTTTTGCTTGTACAGAAAACATTCCGTTTGAGTTCGAAGGCGTTAACTATAGACAGATTGATGATGTAATCATGGGTAGCCCACTGGGTCCCATATTGGCGGATGTATTTTTGGGAATGCTTGAAAGGCAATTTCAAGAAAGGATTTCGGGTGTCCTGCATTATAAACGTTACGTGGACGACATTTTAGTTTTCTACTGATGAATGTACTTTTACTTCATTTTATAACTAATTGAACTCCCTCCACCCAAACCTCTCTGTATCTTATGAGGTGGAAGTTAATAATTTCTTGCGGTACATTTCAACGATCCGTTTATCGGAAGCCAACTTGGAGTGGACAATATTTGCAGTTCTCCAGCTTCGCGCCAATTGCTTATAAACGAGGGCTAGTG
>JTDE01001028.1:58472-131247 GCA_014338405.1 Paragonimus skrjabini miyazakii | reverse complement strand
GCAGTTTGTATAAAAATTGATAGTTTTACGTTGGCGACTGATGAGAGTAAATCGAAATGTTAACATCTCGCGATATATGTCTTCTCTCTGTTTTGACTAAAAGTAGTGTACCGTGTTGATCGGTCTGATGTCAAGTGTGATGCAGCTAAAAGATCAGAATATTCGGCAGAACTGTTTATTGTAATGAGGTTCCCAGAATAAATTGCATCCGGTTTTGACACGATTGCAATGACAACTTCATCCTGACGGGTATCGGAGTTAGGATGGTGATATACTCAAGATGAAACCAACAGATACGATTCGAAAGGCCTGTAACCAATCTAAACAAGTCTGTGTCACAACGTGGCTATTTCCTTGGAGCGCACTTGTTCAATCTCTTTTAAGGTGTACGAAAACAATATTTAGAAAAGGGAAACAATGTTAAACCCTTACATCTTTAACGATGAGAAGTATGGACATCCCTCTGTCTTTTGAACTGTCATGTGAACGGTTAGAAAATAACGGATGACTGACTTCAAACTACATCAACGTTGTATGCCTCACAAAAGAAATTAGTCACCTTTATAGTACTGATAGTTTTGCGAGTTAGTACAATCTTTAACAGCTACGCATTATTTATCTACATTCGAAAGATTTAATTAATCGGTAATACAAAAACAAATATTGATCCTCCCTACAAGCTTTACTTAAAGTCATTTTCAAAAAGGGTACGGTTAATGTTTCGAGTTATTTAGCTAAAACAGAAGTGCTTATATAGACCGTTACAGTAGTACAGTAAACTCCACATTCTAACATGATTAACCGTTAAGTAATTGTCAACGGCATAAATACTTTCAGTAACAAAGTTACAACGATAGCGTAGTTGGGATTGTTTGTAATCAGCCTAAATGAAACAAAACGAAGATTAGTAGTTTCTTAAGTGTAGCTTTATAACTGTAGAAGGTTTGATGATGGACGCCGCTTCTGTTGGACGTCTATATCGAATTGTGTCTTCCAACAATTTGGGCAATTAGCAGAAGTGGGGGAACAAATCACAATAATTGAGTTAATGAAGGGCGTGCCAGCTTACTTAAACGTTAACAGGACGCAAAATATCAAACCCCAGCAAGATGAGTCGTACATGCATGGTTCAAACGTATGTCGGTGTTATTAGCGAAAAGGCGGAATCGCGTAACTGCCAAGGCCAATTTGAAGCTGGAGAGAAACACGCGCATAACTGCCTAGGTCAAAGAACCAACATGTAACCGGATGCTTAATCAAAAAAAGTCATCTGGTGTCATTATGAAACAGAGTTTGGGGATAGTTTTTGACAGTACAGGATGGCTACTGAGTAGTCAGAAATGGCACGACTGCAATGTGTGTTTATTCCTAGGTGAGTCAGCCAGCTATTCACATATTAAAGGCGAATGATTGAACAGATTGAAATATTTACGGTAAGATTTATAACTGGAATATATCTTTAGTTATGGTGAAAGCTTCTTATTTTAAGAAAAACCAAACTGCTCAGCAATACTAGCTTATCCTTGTTAAATGAAAGTTCGGACCTTATACACATTCTATCTGCTTGTTAAAGCTTACACCATTGTGCTCAGCTGAGTGGATATTGACATGTTGACATATCTTCTCTGTTATTTTTAAGCCAGATGAAAACGTCCTGAGGGGAGACATGTGAGTTTATCTTAAGCACATGTGCGATTACCAAAGGTCTACAGTCATTACGGTAGTGTGCGCTGCAATCTCGAGAAGTTTCCTTTCACGAACTAACAGTGTTGGAGAAGTGACTGACACGGTTACAGTTATGCTACCACATGTACCAAATAAGCGTGATTTTCTGTAACACAATAAAGTACCTAGTTCTCGTGCAGTGAAGGGCATCTCTGAATAATGGACGCTTCTACTTTCCCAAATGGACCTTATAAGACAGACTACAATATATTTCTGCACTGGTCATCAAAAATAAACCTTCGTAGTTTGATAGTCGTTCGCGTTCCCTAAACATCAAATGTTAGTAAGTTATTGTGTCTAAAAACCAAGTTTAAATGTATTCCTTCGAGTCGGATATCTATCAGGTTGACCATTTATACGTGTTTGATAGAATACTTCTGTTCGAAAGGTCGTTAATAATTTACTTCTTGCATTCAGTCACTGCACAGTGTACTTCAGTTTAGTATATGTTGTCGCTTCATGATGCCGTTTGCATCCACTGAGGCCACGGACACTACTGCCAACTCTCGCGTCGCCTTTGCGAGCTCATCAAGGTTAATCGGCCGGGCGACATGGGCAATACGGACTTGGTCACGAACGGCCATCGGGAGACCTTCAATGAACTGCTCCGTTAACAGCTGCTGTCGTGGTTCTTGATCCAATCCTGGCAGAGCCCTGTCCAGCAAACCTTGCAGAGTGGCGGCAAACACGGATGGATCCGCTCCTTGTCCAAAACTGGCCGCCTTGAACCGCCGCATGGCCTCTTCGCGCTGCGTCCAGCACCGCCTTCGCCCTGCCCGTCACCAGCGTCCGCAGGGCAGCCAGCTTCCCACGGTCGGTCTTGACTCCGACCACTTCGGCCACGTCCTCGAAATCCCCCAGGAACGTCCGGATGTCTCCATCTTCGAACGGCTGCGGCCAGGGTATCTTCATCGTCACGTTTGTCACGGCACCAGTTGTTGTGACTGCAAAAGATGCTTGGCCTGAGAATTCGTTTATTGCACAAACGCCCGTATAGGTCATGTCAAAAATCAAACCACAAACGCGTGTACTCATTTGCAAGTTAGATATGCATTCATATCCATCATTGTCATTCGCCTTGGTGGAACTTCTGCCGAGCGCGTGCACACTATTTTGATAGTCTCTCCTTGTCCTCCGTCTTCCTGGCATTCGCAGCTTGCCCTTTTGTTCCTGAACGTTACCTGTGGGTAACATACTACTTGTGAGTAGTATATTACTCACAACGAAACTGCCTGTCCTATAACAGCTCGAATTTTTATAAAACCTTGTAAATATCCTTGATGTCACTAAACTGAATTCTGATATGCATCAAGCAACAGATGAAGCTCACTGCCTGGCTTACCGGTATAAATAATGAGTGAGTGAACTGTGGTCATGTGGTTCAGTGACTGATAGTCATTACAAAAAGAACGTGACTCTCAAACAACTAGTCAATTTCGGGACTATGGAAGTGATCGTTATGGTCCTATGCCGTTGAGTAAATGTGAAGCGCTCACCATCATGTCAAATGTCTGTTACTTGGACGGGTCGGGTAACTACAGCCGACAAGGAAGGTCATACGAGACTCAGTAATCAATCGACGCTAGGTTTTGCAGAGTTGAAGGTATCGGCGGTAACTGGGGCCCATTTGCAAATTATTAGGCATCTGGTAAGATCCACTGACTGTTTCGTACCGGGTTCGCAAAAAGCGTCGAATTTTGATTTACGTGTTTTTCCAGCAATTTTCCCATTTTTCTGCAAGTATAAACAGCTGGACACTGAAGTTATGACAGATTACCATTAGTTGCTTTGCTTGAAGGTGCCAAGTTTTCTCAGTCCGCGTCTTGACATTGAGATAGTTTAATTCTAAAAAATTGATGAACCACTTTTAAGATGAACACTATTTCCATGATAAACAAAGAGTTCAGACGTTTTTATTTTCAGGAGATTCTCTTATTTTCCGCTTACCAGTGAAATCGAGTGTAGAACTCCCCTTGATAAAACTACACACTTAGGCTGTCTTTTTGAAGTGCTATACAAATCAACCATATTTGTGTTCCTCTTTCCGTTGAGTGCACAGTTAGAGAAATTGGTATGACATAACAGGCATGATATTTATGTTGTATTGTATTGCAACTAAACCGAAATGCATGCATTGCATGATTCACACATTCTCTGACTGTTTAGCTGCATCGGATAACAATGGAGTGTATCGATAATTGAATGATGAGTTGAGTTAATTATTTCGATTGGAACAATTTGCATGTATCTTCTAGGTGGTTAGATTTAATGTGCAGGAAATATTTTCAAAAGACGATTATTTGTGAAGTCTGTAGAATCTCTCTAGGTGATCACGTTTTAACAATCTAGTTACAATCCAGGTAAACTGCATACATAGAGCAGTTTATTGTTCAAAGCAACCTAAACACTCCCACTAACAGGTATCCCTAATGATCCATTGTTCAGCTCTCAGAAGGCAAAAGCGATAACCAAAATGCTGCCTTAATTTAGCATTCAGAGGGAATATTCTTTTATAGACCATGGAAAACCCATCGTTGATTTCAAATAAAACACTGTGTGGAAAAACCGGTACATATTTGGAAATTAACATTTGCTTAATTAATGGATAAGTACAAGTTTCCAGTAAACCGAATTTTTGATGAATAGACGCTGAGTTGAGAAAAACTCGGAAAGCTTTAAGCACGTATATCATTCACGTATACATTATTTGTAGTTTGTGTGAAACGGAAAAAGAGTTCGTAGTTGGTGAAGATGCTATAATTAACAAGAAATCCGCAGCGATGAACGTTTCTAAATCTGTTGCACGTAGTTGAAGGTGCTATGGGTAGTCTTTTAGATTCAGCACTCAGGGATATCTTTTAAATTACCAGACAGGTTACCAAGTCAACTTGTTATCATACAAACAATGGTATCTAGGATCTCCCAATTTGTGCTTCAACCTCCTCAGTAATATTCGTCACAACTTGTCTTTATCCCACGAAGCTGAATCGTACAATAGTTTGGTGTTTATCGACTGAATTATTTCTAAACGTAGTAGCCATGAAAAATTGACTGATGCACATAATTCGCTGAATCAGAGCAGTGAACGATATATTCCTGTTCTGCCACTTAAAGATGACCACCAAGCTAACGATATCATGCACAAACTAAATTATGCTCCAGTTCGAACATATGTAGCTCCGCGGTTAAACTTGACTCAAACCATTAGAAGAGTAATTCGCAATAATCCAGATTGAAGTTCGTCAACCTCTACCTGTCTCCCATGTTGTGCCGCAGTTCACACGCAGTTGCTGTGACGTTAGCATAGGTAGGACAGAACGACAGCTACCACAACGAGTGACCGAACACATCCCGAAATGGTTAGAACAACTGATAGGGCATCAGCTTTAACTCGGTGAACCGGCTGCTTCAAGTCCACCGATATCGATTGCTAAACAACTCATGACAATAGGTCACCACGCTGACTCAGTAAACTCGCTCAATATGCTATTACACAGTGAAAGTTACTTTCGTTTTGCGAAGCAATGCCAATCGAAACGTACCAGTCGGCATTGTGTGCACAAAGGTGGTTGAAGAAACCTATCGGATCGCCTACTAACTTGGTAAACGAATCCAGCGTAGAAATACCAAACATTTTGCGGAATTCTTACCTAATACTGGTGGGGAAGGGCCGAAACTAGTCGATTCCTGAAAGGACATAGTTGGTCTCAGTACTGCAGGGTGCCGACCGAACCTCCCATTTGGTGATCACTGTGAGACAAGTGAGGAGGAAACTGGTGACAAAATTTCATGAAGTAGAACATACCGGATGCACCAGAACTTCCGATTCAATGAAATGAAAAATATACCGGCCGTAGATGCAAGGCGAGGCGACGGCCAACCTACTTGTCTTTCAACAATTTTGGTTACATAAGAGTGACAGCGAGAGAGTCCAGCAGCTCTTACAGTCAGTACCTGCTTCTGAAATTATGGAAATCTGATCGATAGGGTTTATGAGAGGACTTCCATTTTCCGATCACGACAAAGCATTTTACCAGTTAGATTGGTGTGACTGGCGTTTAAGACCAAAACGCTTTTCTACCGTGGCGAGCCAAGGTTTGTTGAAAGCAAACTTAGCGGAATAGGGGCCATGTTTTAAAACTGATAATTTGCCAACACTGGCGCAAAAGCTGGAAATCCGGCGCATATATACAACATAACATTCATTGACGAATGGACCCATCAAATAATGGCTGATAGCTAAGAAAGGCGAATGTGAAACTGCTTAGTCCCTAAAGCTGTTGGTTCGCCTTTGCTGATAGATTATAAAACCCTCGGTTCTCAGCGTATCCAGACGTTGGTATTTATTCACAATGTTGCTGATAGGTCAGATAAGTATTCGGTGAATAAACAGCAGAAAAGGGAAATCTGGAATTTTTGAAAGAATACGCAGGAGAGCAATCCGTAATTCAGTGGTCTGATATTGGCTGACCACACAACCCAGAAGAAGGAGTGAATCATCACACACAACGCAATATAAACGCCAGCTATCGATGACATGAAGTACTCCATACTAAGTACCCTACATACAACAGAGATGAAGGATGAAAGAAAACGAATTAGTGGCAATTAGTTTCAAAGTTGATGAGATGTTCTGAGAAAACAAACTGGAGGAAACAGTAAGGTTACTGTTTGATAAGAAGTCAGTGAACCTTAGAAGAGGGAGAGTTGTCTAATGTACAACTGATGAGAATGACACAACCCGGAAATAACGAATAGCTCATTGAATCTATCAACAATCTTCAACGTCTGGAAGACTGGAAACTAGGGGAGACGATCGAAAACGTGTATACATAGTATGTGGGCCGTGTCAACAAAGTCGTATGGCGCTACTGAAAACGGACTCGAAGGCAAACCATCAATGTAAACATGTTTGTTTGCTCGTTTTTGTGTATTTTCACTTATGTTGTAACGAACGTCTGTCAAATGATAACCTCGCAGGCTAAGATCATTCTACCGTCACTATGGCACAATTACTCAACATTATGAACAAATAAAATGTGTTACCGTTTTATTCCGTTTACCAATCTCTATGTGAAACGAACATGATAGGGTTAAGCTCAATTTGCTATACGTTCTTTGAAACCCAGCAATAGCCTATGACAGAAATTAAAACGCCTGACTGACAGAAATCGTCCAGAATATTTGGAGCAGGTACCAACTTTGCGATAAGTCTGTATATCATGTAGGTGTAGGTCTGCTATATTGCTAACTGTATTCAACTAGGCTTTCTCCATTTCACTGCTGTTTTTCTACATGACATGGACTAGTACGGTGCGACCGCAATTTGATAATTAGTATTTCGGTTGTACTTTGAAATGCTATCACTCTAATCCGGTTTCAGAAGTGTCTAATCACCTGGTAGTTAATTCCTCATCTCTGTTTGATTTTTGTCTACACCCACTTCATGCCATGGAGAGTAACCCTGTATGATTTGACGCAGGGGTCACGTTTACACTTGCCACAAAAGTATTATTAGACTACGTTTCTCTTCTATCGTTTGAAGAACCTCTCGACTATTGGATTGAAACTCAGCAGTGGGCATCATCAGCAAGTGTATACAAGTTTTATACAGAATTCTTCATGCCACCTCCACATTTCATTGTGTCTGTTGTGACCGACTTGCCAAACCGGTAACGGACAGCCAAATGACTGATTTTGTGATTAGCGCTTCGGTTGAATATCCTTTGTTCTGTGAAAAGTTACGTACATTATGTAGTTGCAGAGACAGAAATTCGCATTGAAAATGTAGACAACTTTTTACGTTATCTGAAACTGATAATCGCATTTTTCGACTCTGATTGTTCAACTTACTTTCCAAGACATGGTCCATCTATATTTAGGTGCATCTGACTAAGATATCTCAACAGAGATTTAATCCAATACCCTTTGTGTTGTGGATCGAAGTTCAAAGGTATGGAGCTGCCTTCGTAATGATTATCATAAGGTTCGACTGACATATAAAAACCGTCGTTGTGGTGAAACAGATTTTCTAATAGCTGTGCCCGTTAGAGTGGGGCAGAGATATTTGGTAATCAAAACAGATTGGTGTTTTTCGACCCGGACTCTCCAACCAACACTACATGATTCTGCTTGCCCAACTAGTGAGAAAAGCTCAGCCTGACGATTTATGTTTAACTGCACCGTTTAATTTCCCCTTTTGAGAATGGATGATGGTGTGTATGCGAGTGCTGTCTGCATTTCATTCCGGTTTAAAGTGGATAAACGTAAAATTCGCCAGGAACCTAACCTACAAACTGTTCTTACAACCATCAAACGTAGGAAAATTTATGACTGTTTGCTACGTAGGTTAGAAACAGTAATCCAGCGCCAATTTGTAATCTAGCGCTTCGGCATGTGTTCGGAGTTCATAAACCAACCCAAATCAAAATGCTGCCCACAATCTCAGTAGTGCTAACAACTCTACACAATTTTGGGGGTGGTAAAAGATTTGAACATTACGATAAGGTTGCATTTAGTCGCGTGGAAAATTTGAAATTGCCTCGGTCTGAATTAGGCATTTGTGATGCCGGATTTCTACGGGCACCATAGAAAAGAAATCGACTGTTCCGAATGAGGAACTATCTAAAAACCGGGGGTCTACAAGTCATTTGGTAAAATGGGATGAATGGTGGCCGACTGTTTGTGTGTGTGTTGATGTGGGTACAGAATCTTACCATGAACCGCAACGTTTCAAAGACGTGTTACATACGGTCCGGCGATTAGCGTTTGGTGTAAGCCTCTTCTGGGAATACAGGACAAGAGTAATTTTATTGCAACCATCTAGTCAGAAGCGTACCTGAACTCGTTCTTGTGTATAATGATATGGATTGTAAGTATACGGTGTGTATGACAATTTTAATGGTTTATCAAACGTCTAAACAAAACGGTCTTCAACTGCCTTGGGAGAAAAGAAGGACATTGAACAGCCCTATTTTATTTCATAATTAAAGTGACTTGTGGAGAAGAAAATAAAATCATGATGGACCAATCAACGGAAAATCTTATAATCT
Source organism: Paragonimus skrjabini miyazakii (assembly GCA_014338405.1). Lineage (NCBI taxonomy): Eukaryota > Metazoa > Platyhelminthes > Trematoda > Plagiorchiida > Troglotrematidae > Paragonimus > Paragonimus skrjabini miyazakii. The sequence continues at coordinate 122,470 of JTDE01001028.1, read as the reverse complement.
TACTATCTGGTCAACAAATCAAACTACAGACGACTAATTGGTTTTGAGACTTGGTCTCTTCTTCCCTGTCTGACAGTGCAAGACGCCATTTGTTAAAAAAGTGAAGTCACAGAAACATGATTAAATAAAAATCATGGATAGTACTCCAGAAAAGACTACGTTTAAAATCTGATGTGTCTGCCTTGTCAAATGATGAGGTCTCTGGTCGCCAATCAAAGATAAGATGAATTTCTGGATACTTCATCAAATCTACATTTTTAATCACCAACAGGTTTAAAAGCTGGTGTTAGCACTTCAATTTGTAACAAAATGAATTTATCATGTTATCAATTGGTCGGCTGAACTAAGCGATATCGTGAAGGTAAAATCATGAGTTTTGCTTTGAATGATGATACTACTTCAGGAGCTTTGTACGACAGTTTTGACATAGAATTTAACAACGCAGTAACGCATCCATTTAAACAATTATTTTTGCACCCCAGCTGAACAATACACGGCTTACCCACTCTATCTAAAACAGTGTGTCACTTCTTATTTCTGTAAATGATATGCATCTGGACGTATTTAGGAGTATCATACAGTATTGATAACGTGTGGTATGGTATTGGTTCGCTCATTCACATCTGTTACACATTAGACGAAGTCAAACCAACCAGTTGTTTTTGCAAAATCGTTCTTGTAGTCTACAATGCTTACTGGCGTTCGCAAAAACAATCGCCATTTTCGCTCACTCCCCCACATTATGCACTCTTGAGAGTTGGTCAAAACGTTCGTTATTCCATAGCCTAACATACAGCCAAGTTCAGAGAGATTGCCAAGTTTTTACCATTGTTTTGGCTTTCGGTCTTATACTGTGAGATAAACATGTTTATTGTTTATTGAACTCCGACTGGATTATACGCTACACCGGTCTGATTAATATTCCAATATCGTCATCTTAGATGCAATGAACTGGACCAAAACATCGCATAGAACTGATAAGGGCACTACTAAGTCCCACATCCCATTGTTAATTGCTCTCAAAAAGGAAACGTCACAAAAACGCCTCCAGGTTTAGCTGCAATACTATTGCATAAGCTTTACACAGTTCACGTGAATAACGTTCCTAACGGCTTAACAACACTCAAACTAACCACATATGTGTTGATTACTCGTGGTTCCTCACGCAATATTGATGGAAAAACCACGTAGGGCTCGATCGCTTCCAAACCTTTGGAAATTATAACATGTTGTGTTGCCGTCCAAGTTGTGTCGTACCTGCAGAACAACCGGTCAAAATAGACTTAACTTTGAAAAAAAACACTATTTACCTTCAGCTACTGTAATGCACGTCTGGCTATTGTTTACGAGCATATTTCTGATAATCAATTCCAGCTGGAAGTGAGTGGTAACAGGTATTTAATTGCGAAATATGTAGATTCAACATCGCTCACAATTGATCGCAGCTGTCGCATTCTCATAGACGTTTTAGTCGGCCCTTTTCGAAAAGAAGCACCAGACCCGAGTTTCGCTCTCGTTAGAACTCGTCAGTAGTGCATATCCTCGTCACTGCCAAGACTAGAACTCCGGTCACGCTTTTCATGAGGCAACCATGTTGACCATTGCACCGTAGACTGAAGAGTCTACGGGAATGCGACAGTTTCGATCACTAGTGGATGATGTTCAGTCAATATGAAAAACCAAAATCCCCTCTACTCATCAGTAATTGCGAACTAACTCACTGGGTCATTGGTATTTATCCTGTCAGTTGTCGTTCCGCATATGGAAAGTTTCCTTGATTCCTTTTAAAATTTAATAAAATCGGTAGCTACTATCAAAATAAATTATTCGCTGTGCAAATAATATCCAGAGGTTCATCACATAGCATATATACCTTAAAGATCAACGCCTAATTCTATCAGACTTTATGATTTAATAGTCACTATTTTGGGATTAGTAAAAACGTCTACTGGTAAGTTGAATCTTGAGCAGCACATACTTTACCTCTGTAGTGAATGAAGTTGTTTGAGGAATTTCTGTACTGCGACCGGTAAAAAGCCACAGAATCCGAATGAAGATCAACCAACAGATACAATTCTCTCGGTGAATTTATTCATAAATAATCTTTCGTATGGTTCAAACAAATTTCGGGACATTATCAAACGCACGCCGAACTAATTTTAGAAAGCGAAACTGTTTTTAAAACAATTTAAAAAAAACATGTTCTCTGTGCGGTTAACAGATGACGTGAAAGCAATTACAGGAGTTGCGAACTTTCATCAGCAATTTTGGATTGAATGAACTGTAAAATAGACCAATTTATAGTTATAACTGAATTCAAAAGTGAAACTGACCAGCCACATATTTAGTACTTATCCTGTTAAATGTAGTTGCGAAGCAAAACTGTGGTCCGGGTATGCCTACTGTTTACTCACCGACGGCAAATTCAGTGGCCATCTTTTATAGGTGACAGTTTCAGAGGTTAGATTCTGCTCCAAACTGTAACAAGTTCTTTTGGCAGAGCCTGACAACAGCAAAGTCGGGATATATTGCTTGTTATCGTATTGTTGCAACCGGAACGCTTACCTGCAAGTGAAAACTCTTTCTACCAGTCAATTTCCTCCATCACTTATCATTAACGAAAACAAACAAAGTGGGGTTCACTGACAAAAGCGGGTACAACACGTACGACAAGTTCTGCCAGCCTAGCTAGCGACTAAAAATGGCCTTACATCTTTTGCTCAAACTTTTGGGGGGTAGAGTGTTTCGCGTTGTACAACAAAGTGAAAACATTGATACAAAACATTTACCGAAAGATTTTCCTTAAATTGAATGACTTTTCTTTAGGCAAGCAAGTCTTATTGTGATTCAATAATTTTCAAACGCACGTCAACGAAAAACCTAAAATCCTCAGTAAGTTTCATCCATCAGCACAAACCGCAAAATGTCGTATTTACAACTCTGATAAGAACAAATGAACTGCAAAAACCACTATGCCATCCACCTCGTCAGTCAGGCAGACAATCAGTCATCCAGTCAACAAGTCACGTAGTCTTTTTAAGCAGATTTGATGTACGTGATGTTGTGGCGCCCAATCGGTCACTGGTCACGCAAGCTGAAGGGAAACACAACATCAGTATCAGGACAAGCATACGCACCCCATTCCAACGCTCACAGATTTTTCACTTTATTCTCCTAGATCTGTTGTGTGCGTTCCAGTGAGCTGTAGTCAAACGTACACAGGCACGCACCCGCGAGAACATAAACATTTCTAAACACACACAAACAAAAGTCCGCACGGATTAAGGAAAAGCGACCAGTTAGAGTACACTAAACACCATACGAGTGAAATGGAAATATAAGTAAAACTTTGGTCAGATTGATTATTTTTGCTATTTAAAAACCAACGGAGCGTTAAGAAAATTTGGTTTTACATAATGTGGGTCTGCGGAGGACGTAAAATGCGTAGTGTTGCGTCTGACTCTAGATTACGGCATTTTGTACGGCTGACTTTTATCGAATGGTTCTAGTTTAACGATCTAATGCTCTTAAAACCCGATTGAGCTCGCATAATTGCAGTTTTTTAAAAAACACTTAGTCTCTGCTGTTTTGACATCATAGTAAGTGAACTTATTATGGGAGTTGTCTATTAATGAAGATGACGCCATTTGCACAGCAACTTATATAACCTATAAAGACCATAAATATGAATCTGTGAAACGAAACAATAAACGTCTAGTTCCTATGCTGGGAACGTCCATCAAATACATCGGTGCCCATTTTGAAGGTGAACTTATCGCCAAATAAAAATCGAGTTGAGATTCATGGATGTCTTGTTGACCTATAATTAAACAAAACTGTCTTATGCTAGTGATTCTGAATAACCTGGGCAAAAATTGACAATGAAGGAAACAAAGAAACCCACATTCATGTTTGTTATATGCATTCTATACGATCACGTATAGCATATCGACTTTCCATACAGGTTTTAGTTAATCGGTGTTAGTTTAGATGAGCAGTCGAAACGTTTAAAACTGTTGATGTGAATACCACTTCAAGAGATCATGTACGGTCTCAGTTGATTGATAAATCTGATATGATAAACACTCCTGTTTTTTTCTGACCAAGCATATTTTTCTGCTTACCTTTTTGTATCTGCAACCCTACTGGTGTCCTCGTGTAACAAAATGAATGCGTCTCAAAACACGTTTAAATAGTTTCAATTTTATTCGTTACATACAACAACACTAATCGTCGTGAAAGGATACTATACATGTCTGGACTACTATGGATGGAAATGCCCTTTAGGATTGTTAAAATCATCGTTTCCGTTCATCTTAAGCAAAACTGATGTTAAAATAAGTCAAACTACTTTGCCAATTCAACCTCACATAGTTAGATAGTTCATCTACATTGCCCATCCGGTTTTGTTCCGCTGTCCTGGACTGTTGAGTTTATTTCAGTATAGGGAATTTTGGTTTCGGTTTTTAGTTCACTAAGGTTTTTTAACACTCCAGTGTAATGCTTGTTTAAGAGGCGATAAAATTTATAAACACATAAAGGAGTAGTAGGTTAAAGCGGTCCATGTGTAAACACGGCGGTAAGTTATGCATCAATGGTGCGAGAGCTCAGGATAACTCGCCTATAGTGTAATGCTTGTGGTATCAAGTAGGTTTCGTTTTGCTTTAATCAATAGTTCGTCGTGATCAGATCATTCAACTTAACGAGGACACTGATTGATCTACATTTCTGTTCCAATCCGGTTGACTTTCAAGTCCCCACTTCTCCTCAGTCTCTTTGTCAGGCAGTCTTTTGTTGACCGAAGTAAATAAATCATCCGGTTAATTTGCTAATGCAAGGAAATCGCTGAATGGATGAACATTCACCCGTTTCTCTTTTCATGCTGTCCAGAATACACACAAATCCACACAAGGATTTGCATACGTTTTTGACGACAGCGTGGACGGCATTTACTGTCATCCGGCAACCTCGTCAGACGTCGCAAGAAATCTTGAAAACTGACGAATTAAAGAGACCATCAAGAAAAAGTGGACGTGATTTCAGTTGACCTAACGTTCGGGCAACTATTAATTGAAAGTTTTGATAGGCCCATATGCCTAGAGCTGTCTGTCCGTTTCCACCTACCCACAGATTGTCCTATTGTTTAACACTGTATCTTTCTTGTTCAGGATCCCACTGGGGTAAACTGATCCGTGCGTGAAAGTGTTTGCCTGAGCCTGTTCCAAACTGTCATTTTTACCAACTTCCTATTGTTTTACGATCGCAAGAAAGTATTTTACTTTAATTCAACGAGCATTCACAAAAATACAGGCACTATTAAAAGAGCCACAAAAAATACTGTTTTGTAGTAATCGTTGGAGTTGTCATAATGGTAATAGAATTGACTAATTCACATCTGCTATAATCACTGGGAGGTAGTTAAAGGTCTGAATGCGTCGTAAATGTTATTAATGACGATTGTACTTATTCGCCGATCTTTATTTAAGAATTTTATTTTAGTAACGTTCAATTTAAAAGTTGTCACTTGCGTTTTATCATGTACCTATCAGTTGTGATCGCAGCTAAGTCCTGATTACCCCTTATGATGACAAACGTAACCAGTGAGCGCACATAAACTGTTATAGTTGGTTCTGACTACGTAACCGATATGCTCGGTATATGGTGTAAACCTGAAGAGATAAAGGAATTGAGAGAACGGCTAGTGTAAAATTCCTCTAGGTGACCTGCTTGAAACCGTTTCACAGGTTTGTGTGACTACACCCAGTCTAATTATCGATAGCTTTGCTTAGTGACTTCATAATCCCTCGATCACTTAAACCTAGTAAGTACTTTCATCCTCGACATAATTCGTCTTTGGACAAACAGTTAACATAGCGCCGGAAGTTACAACGGCATGCAATAACGGTCACTAAAAAATAAGATGTTCTACTGGTTCGTACTAGTAAGCACTTTTGTAAAATACTATAACGAGCACCTGCGTTCATGTACGCCACGCGAAAAGGTAGAACATCCTGTTGGAAAGTTTCCTCACTGGATTTACACCACGTAACCATCTAATGCAATCACATGAAGTCCCCATTTATTCTGATTCTTACCATAATTAACCCAGCTAGTGCAGAGGAGAATATACACTCCTGAAGCTGAGGTCAATAGAAAGATATAAGCCACGTGATTTCACACGCGGTGTTAGTGAAAGACTATCGAAGAAATCCGTCGATCGTATGTGATCAGGCTGCGCACATTTTCTCAGATACTACCGGTTTTCAGGATGGCTTGATTTGCGTGAAATATCACAGAACAGATGTGCTTTGATCACTGAAATAATGATTTGTCTAAAACATTGTGTTGCCCTTAACAACGTCACACGTCATTTCCTACATTTTAACATTTCGTTTGATCTCATGAATCACGAACCTAATGACAATTGCAAATAATATGCGACAAACAAATAGAAACTGAAATGCAATGGACATTTATACAATTATGCCAAATGTCATACTATCGACACTATGACAACCAGACCAGTTGTATTGACTCGGAACATCTAAAGCTTCCGACTGCCGGGTCGGTCGTAACACACTACACACCATGTCAATCTCGTCTTTCCAAGGTAGTGGGCACACCTAACATCAACCTTATTTCCCAAGACCTTTCCCTCGTTGACATAATGAACAACAAGTTGTCTCTTGTTAAGTCGTTCAGGCTGACTATTTTTGCTACCTATTTATAAAGTGGCACTTGTTAGGAACTCATTCCCCTGCACAGTCTTCACGTTGAATTTGGGTAAACTTTTCATGTTCTGTCTTTTTCCGTCCGAATCAAGAGTTATAAAACTTTTCGGACAGATTGTATATAATAGTGGATAATAACAGACGGTGCACGTTGTTTAAACTATTTTTGTGCATACAAGGCTGTAGTTTTGGTAATGGACAGACCTTCGAGTTCTGACTGTGTATCAGTATGCTGATCAAGTTGAATGAGACAACATGTGCAACCAGATTATCATAAAAGGTCTAGCAACTGTTAGTGTGGGATTTCGAACAACAGATGCATCGGTTCCAGACCATTGCGACACCAGTCATCGTAACCTTTCCATGGAATGTACTGTTGCTGGATGATACAGTTGTCGATTTGTTCAGTTCATGCAATTTGCTCTAACAATTTATGTCAGATATACCACCGAAAATGCAGGCAACAATCTACTAAGTTGAACACAGTTATACGAAGACGAAAACTGAGAGGTGCGGGCATTTTACACTGCGTTTGCAATAGCCGGAAGTGTACATCAGACTAACTGTTTGGAGAAACTGAAAATGTTTAATTCAACCGGTAAGGAGAAACCAATGCCATACTTTCGGACCCCCTGATATCTGAGGCTTACACGCATCCGTATAAAACGGTAGATACTTTCTAGATGTCGTTTAAACAAGTTTTAACCAGATGTTTTCGTTGTTTTCTGTATACAGAGAGGAATTTTGAACATATAGTAAAAGAGAAAGGATTGTTTTGAGTGACTAAGCTGGTAGAAAAGCAGCATCGGGGTGTGTTCCATTTTTGTTTAGTCTTTTGATTTAACTATAAGTCGATTATTTACAATGTGTACTGGAAAGATAGTTCTTGACTGAGTAGTAACTGCTAGTTACTGTGGTCTAATACGTTTATTTGCAGAAGAGTTGGAAAGCGAACGCTTACTTCAGAGAGACATGTTAAGATCACTTGCACCATGGATGAAGTGTGTTTGATTAGATAACGAAATACCATGTATATGTAGCGAGATAAACACAAATTACGACGGAATTTCATCAGTTAGAATTGCAGTATGCCCCGAATATGTCCAAAATAAAACAAGTTTGAAGAACAATCATTCATAGTGAGAGTCAATGAGTCCCCTAGATTCGGTAAAAATGTGACCGTACCAAATGGCTGAACGGAGTTTCCTAAAAGTTAGTCGAAGTTTTCAACCAATCGGTTTAGTGAAAATGGAACTGTATAGTTACAATGAAACCCAGGTAAAATCGACGCATTATTTCTGTCTAACTAATCCTGTTAATTTACTAATCCGTTTTGAATCAGCACAATGTTAATGTTTTGATAATCTGGCAAGATAAAATCACCTTTATAAAAATGTCACTCTACAAAAAAAATTGCTACTGACTGGATAACGCGAAGAGCGATCGATGACGCATACAGTACTTGTCGAAACGTATACAATACTGAAGTATATTTTCAACCGGCATAATACTATTCCATTAGGTCATATTTTTAAACTTCGCAACTTTCTTTAATGACTGACGGCGAATTATCTGGCTAATTTGAGCATGTATTTGCACGCTCTACCACTGCTATGATATTTAACAACAAAATATTCACTACTTAGGCGATAATGTAGAGAAGAGAAAACACGTTGTTGGACGACAGGTATAAACGGAACTCAAAATGAGTAAATTGAGCAGATGCTGATTATACTCTCGTCAACTATAAAACCAGTGCCCTTGAGAAAGTATATTCACTGAAACAGAAGTTTCAAGGTAATCTCTTTTCGCTTCATCAGTGAAACACGTACCCCAAAAGGGGTTTGTATATACTTCCTGAATCACAACAGTGAAGATGGCTAGTTTAGTAGAGGAACGTTTTCTCCTAGTCTCAACGATTTTTTCAATTTTTCGTCAAGTAATGAATTCTGCGAATTCCTCCAAAATCCTGGTAACCTTACTTCCTCCTATTGTGCAATTGGATGTAGTTCTCTATGTGTATTCTTATTTTCGATTTTCACGGAGTTCATTTCAACTAATGATAACACACTGTTCCGTTAACTGACGAAGAATGCTGTCCAAAACGTACAGCATACATTTTATTCGTTTGTCTCATTTCACTATTTTTTTCTAACTGTCGGTGTGGTTATCATTTTGGAGATCTTTTCAGTTTTCCCGAATGTATGAGGATGTGAGTTCTATTGACATAAAATGATAGAGACATGTAACTGACGAACTTTTGACTCAACTGTTCACTGTTAAGTGTATGTGGCCCTTGAAGAACAGCAACATATCATGAAGATGATGCTTGAATCACAGTCAAAAATTTATTATACCTTTTTCCGGCGTTTCGGTAATCTGTCCATCATACTTTACTGGAAACGTTGATTTATGCGTACTCCTCCGTGGGTGCTATTCAGCGGTTAGTTTATTGAGCTTATCCTTAAATCAATTTATTTGAACTTCAAATATCCTATAACGATTTTGTAGTATCTTCTGTTAACGAGTGCGTTTAATTTCACTTTATTTCGTTACCTTCGTTCCTTGATCTTAGTTGTAAACAAGTCCAAACTCTCTATTCTTGGCTAAACCGAAGAACAGAAAATATTCAAAACACTAAATTGATAACATGGTTTGTTTTTCTGTTTGTGCACAGTTTTTAAAGGTGCCACTGATTTTGACTGTTCAAACATTAAAAAAGATTTCATCCTTTTTTACCGAGCCAATCCTTCTTCGTTTGTGGAAAGTGAGTAACTCTTGGATAGAAAATTCGAATATCGATACGGATTCCCCGGAAGAAAAACGAGAAAGTACACTAACGTTAGTGAGTGCGGTTAGTAGTCAACATAATTACGTCGTGTTCTTTAGCATAAATAACGTTCATTTCGTCTAGAAACTTGAGATAAAATGAGTTTCTGCGCATTCTTTCCATGCGCCCAGCAAGATAATTTATAAGAAAGTTAGATTTTCTTAAACATCTGTTGGGTTTACAGCGAGTTTTGAGCAGATAAGGTAGTTTTTAATCGCTTTTGTCCTTCAAGTGAAAGATTTTGCATGATCATTTGCTATTCACAGATAAATCGACATTTTATTATTCTTGTTCATCACCTCTGAGAGATTAGTTCGTCAAACCGATCAGTAGATGTATCAGGCAAAAATGGTGTGTATCTCACCCAATATAAAATGGTCAATCGTTTTAGTTTCGTCGCTAGTGGATGCCATTCTAATCTGTCAATATGGCCCAATTTTGGAAAGGGTGTATACCCGAAAACAAGGAACTCCTCTACAGTTATGAAATTCAATGAATTTTGATCGTGTTATCTCTAATAGGATTATCATATATACAGTATGTTGTAACTCCAAATTTCAGTACCTGTGTGAGCCTAATTGTCCGCATTTCCTTGAAAATGAATGTCCCTCACGGGCGTCCAAATTGTCTACCTAATTGAAAAGTTCAAGGATTTTCTTAAACTAGGAAGACAGGCTACAGAATAAAAGAAATTTTACGATGATCAGATAATTTGAGTATTGGTTTTGTGCTAGATAATTGCTGTTTACCTGGTTCTCGTCAAAAGGCTACTAATCAATGGGTGCGTCTACTTCTAGTAGTTATAGCCCATGGCAGTTTGGAGGCAGTCAACATGGAAGATTGAATTCGTAAAGTCTAACTGAAGAATGCTCCCAGTGAACAAAATGACACCTATAGGAGTTGCCCACTGGAAGTAAATATATGTAGCAATACACATTATGTTCTGTTCAAGAACGCGGCGTCTTTTAGAGATTAACTTCTATACACATATTGAATGTCCCATGTCAGTGTATTATTTATCAAGAAGTACAAAAGCTGTAGAAGGTAGAAGAAAGCGTTGTACAAGTGATGAATCCCCGCAATAACAGTATATTCTAGTTAAAATGCTTTTTGGTACAAATGGAAATGTTTTCGATTTTCAGAATATATACCAACACATTATGTCATACGCAACGTGCTGTTACCTTGAATGACATCGTTTGGTGGATGATGCAACGCTCGTTTAGGTGAACGGAGCTGTTCGATCTCAACGTTTGTTCTTACAAAAGTGTTTCACACATACTGATAGACCCATTTTTCTCATAGATATTTTTGTACTCTCATTTGCTAATCGTTCTGTTTCAGTATCCATTAGAAGTTGGATCTACTAGAAGTGAAACCCAGCAGTTACTGCCTTCGGCATCTGAGCGGGGAAGCTGCCTTCGTGACGACTAAGCGAGGGCATTCATGGTTAGTCCACCCGTCTAGTTTATCACCGGTGTTATTGCAACAACAGTGAATGGACAAATGGCTGACCGTTTATTCAGAGTGCCTTATCAAAAATATAAATGGTGGATATTTTTCTCATCGTTTTCGATTAGGCAACGCTCGGACGATAGGATAATAAGATGTTTCCCAACATACACTCAACTGTGAACAAAGTAAATGAAACTTTTCTAACATTCCTTAATACGTTCACTAAAATAAAAATCGATTATTTGACTTAACGTCATGTTTATCACTAAAGCATTCAGACAGCTCAGTAATTACATTTTAAAACGGTTTGCCTCGTCCGTATAGACATCACATAGTTTCTCCCTTATTTGTTCAAACTGTGAGCTCAATTAAGAAGACTGCCGCTCGAGGAGGGCTAAAACGGTTGGAGTGCACTGTGAATGACCCTCTGTCCTAGACGACCTCGGACAAAGTGATTCTATGGTAATTCCTTCTCCTTCCGTTTATGAAACATGTTTTGTTGCAAATGAATGAACATTGCTTTATTCTTGCGATCACCAATAGTGGCAATGTTGTCTCTCAGTTGGTATTATTCTGGGCGTTATGGATCTAAGATATCTTGCACCAAATAAGCACCAATAAGCACAACCAAATCCAATGCTGTCTGTGAATATCGGTATAGAAAAAGGGTTAATCGCATCGGCAGTACTGAGCGCCTTGTGTAAATCTGGCCACGGATCATAAAATACGCATATTCGACGACACTGTCATGCGCACACTCACGAAGTCTGCTTCGCATCACACAACATCGGGTTGATTCTATTAAGGCTTTGCGCATTTTAAATCCAACATGAGCAGCAAAACTTGCCAGAGAACCCATCGTACGTCATAATCTATCTTCTATTTCAGTCACATTTAATGATTATTTGAGGACTGAGCGACTACAGTAGAAGGTTGATCTATCAAAGTTTGTGTTAGTCATTTATTACGAGAAATGATATCGATTCGGTATGGTGTGATGGACACGATTCATCTCATGTTATGGGGTCTACATTGCTGGTAACACTTGAGCAAGTAGACTTTGAAGCGAAATACCGAATGAACTCAGATTCAACACACATCCGCCCATAAAAATCTTCAGTTATTCCGTGGTTAGCTTGAATTCTTTACAAGACCAACCTTCTTATACTCGAATTAACCACGGAAATAAATCAGTAGATGTTTCCGCAATTGCTGCCGATCGTGACTGTCTGCAAAATGTTTTACGAGGTTCATGATTAGTACTGTCTTAAACTCAGACGCAATTAGTTAATTATTCACAATTTGCTGACAACGTGAGTGCGTAATGGGTTGGTAATTCACCTTTTGGAAAGCATAAAGCGTACTAGTGACTTGGATTGACTTGACGACTTCGAAATATCCGTTTAGTTAAAATCAATACTATTTTGAGTTGAATGTGATGAAAAATGTCTGCTGGCGATGGTCATAGAAACACCAGTTTATAAAAAATGTACACAAATCGATAGGTGATTACAACATTTGTGTAAAAAGAAAACCCGTAATTTTTGTTTTTATAAAAAACAATAAGCATATACATATATTACTAACCGCATATCAAATGCACATACTCGCCGTGAAAACTTACAAGGTCTGTTCACCGCGTTTCGTTAGAAGAAGTCTTTGTAGCCGATGGAATATCACCAGGGACAAAGAAGTGCATTTTAATACACATAGCCTGCCCCTGGAGTGTGCGATGTTGGACGTTTGTGGTTATAACAGTAGAGTTGACCCGAGGCTACTCATGATGGCTTCTGAGCTTTAACTTCGCTCTTTAGCATGCAATAGATGAGCGGTAGTTACCTTACCCACAAAACCTCTTCAATTACAACTTTTATCCGGGCTGTGTATCTCCAGACTTCCGACATTCAGAAAGCCTTGGTTGGACTGTATTCACTCAGAACAAAAACAGCAGGTAGTCTGTATATTCAGCACAAAAAAAGTTTTATATCAGTGTAACAAAAAAATTTTGTCACTTACTGTCATGCACAATTTGAGGTCGGCTTCCTTATTACTCAGTTGTATCCCGTTCTAAAATAAATTAATTCCAGAAGTTTCACGTTTCCAGCCGCAATATGTCCACTTTTTAGATAGGATCTTTCATGTCTGACGCAAGGAAACTTTTCCAAAGCGGTGCATTTTTTTATGTTGATTCTTGCTAGGATATGGAAGTGTACAATAGACGTTAAACCTGATACATATTTTGGTATTTCTCAGCTCTAAACCATTTTCCAAATTATCTGCGTTTATTTAAAAATCTCCGTTGATATCATAGAAATAAATCTCATTTTACAGCAAACTGAACTATTTCCAACAGATTCTCATTTTAGGTTGGTACAGTTCCATATGATATTACGTAACAATAGGATAAGTTGTCGATCAACGGTGGTACGAGGGGAAGGTGATTGAGTAAAACAACAACGTCACTTAATTGTAGTACTGCTCACGTACTAGGTAGGCCTTAGAAAGTCAGTGTCAATCGTGGTGGGTTGGAAGGATGAGGTCAAATTGTTGCGTGGACTGAGTGTAAGATTTGGGCTATGTTAATCCCAAGAAGTGAACGATCTACTATCTAATTCACAAATTCGAGCTACCTAACTGAGTTACAACTGCCTTGGTTATAAGCAGGATGCGCCACTTGATCTTCCGTGACGAAGTGGCTAGAGAAAAGCAGATGATAAGAAACGTCCTGCCATTATCTGTGAAGGACATAGTCAATCAAATGGGCCATGGTGGATGAGTAACTCTTCTTTTTTGTTCCGGTGCAAACCCTAGCCGGACCGCAGTCACGAATTCCTTCCGATAAACGCTTAGTGGCGCGACCAGTTTATGTTGAACCATAGAAACAGTCAAACGAATAGGTCAAGCATGAGGCAGTGTTGTTAGACGTATTTCGATTCAAGTTGAATCGCACGATCAATTTTGACCTTGAACAGCAACCTCTTACACTGTCCATCAATTTCACAAGTAATTGTACTAACCTGAGGTGAGCAGTTATCGAAAACAGTTTTGTTCGCTGAGAAAAAGTGGTTATCCATTTACGTAAACTCCACCTGTCTTGACACTTAATGACACACAAAATCACGAGGACACATCTTTCCAGCAGCTCAATTTTTGCGTCTACGTATATGAAGAGATGCATATAACCTCGTCTGACCTAATGCAGGTTCACAAGATTGCTAAGCCGTAAGCTGTTGAACTGTAATAACGCATTGCATAGGTCAACCGCACAAGTATGCACAGAACGAACCACCGGTTGCATAACAAGACAGAACAGTCAAAGCGTATTTGAGTTGATAGGTTGATTAGTGTAACATTTCACACAGGGACTGGTAGAGCTTTTCAAAATAAGGTGTAGGGATTATTTACTGAGCTGGTCCATCATCGTAACTGTAGCCATGGCGACCCTAAGTTTTTGTAGACTTTTTCTTTTATTTGCACAATTCTCTTTATAGAGAGCAGATGCTGATCGCTTTTGCGGTATATAAGAATACTTTCTTTAGACTTTCACTGAATTTTGATGGTATTTTAAAGAATGCAGAGAACGCTTGTTCAACGTCCGTTGTGTCCAGTCTCTATTGGGTACTCCAAAATCGAACAGTTGACATATATGACAATGTATTTACTGAACGATTTTAGGCAATGTTTGGTGATGCCGCTGGATAATCTCCCCGTAGTGTGTCCGATAAACCCGGCACTACAAGTGCACGCGAACTAACATAGAAGAACAAGTTTAGACTGATGGCGTGGTTTATCATTGACTAACTGAACGATAACAAGCAGGGTTTAGTGGGTGAGCACAAAGAAGTCGGTAGCTTTTTCTGTACATTTTGACAAACATTGCTGTAATATTCCAAACTCCTCAACTCCTTTGGAAGTGATTTGGAGGAAAACAGACTTTTGGAGCAGTGATGGGCTGGAGTAGGGAAACGTGTTCTTTCACGCGTCGAGTAATGAGTTTCTAGAAGATCGTTTTTTCATAACAGTTTGCAGGTCAGATTCAATTCTTCTTCGGGCGTACTAGTAAAACAGATCTCTCTTGCTCTGTGTGCAGTGCAGGTTATTAAACTCCGTTTGTATTTACAAGAAACAATGTCAGTGAAGTGCATATGCTGGCCGTTCTACAAGGCCTTGCAGTATATGCTTCTTTCTTACACTTCTCTACCCTGTCGTTGTAGTGAAACATCCAGGAATGATGTTTTTTGTTGATTAATATTTCAAAAGTAAGTTTCATGACTGGATGACGTGCGTCGAATTTTTGTAAAATAACTGACAAATGAAAATCTGAGTCGGAAATGATAAGTATGTTGTCAGTATGCCGTTTGTAAAATATTGGATTATATATTGTGACTTATGAGTGCTATGGTATAGGAATTTGCAGTGTTTCTCTTTCCTCATCTCTGTTTTATTTTTTCTTTGAGTACGGCGCTGCAGTTTTTGAAAAGTTTGATAAAATATAGTAGACTTTAGATGTCTGGTCAAAACCAGCCATTATAACCAACCCGGTATTTTTATCTAAACCTGTTACTATTATGTCGTAGTCTGCCACCAGTCTGCTAGCTTTTCCACGTTGTTTTGTAATGACCTACTGAATATCAATTATCACATCATCGTACTGTTGATAATAATGGACAAACGATAGCTTCATGGAATCCACTTGGTAAATAGAGATGGAGTTAAGATCGTAAAACTGGTAAATAGATTTAAACTGTTCTTCACAAGGTGGTACACTAGTACACAACGTGAAACCAGGTAATTATGCCTCAGTTTGCGAATGAATCATTACAAAACAGAAGATAGTGTGTGTGCATGTACTTGCGGAGCTCTTTAGTTGATCTGGGCTTCTATGGTCCAACTCATTCGGAGTTTTGAATCTTTGTCTTTGACTCGCTGCGTTCGACGAAAAGATCTAGACGTGAAACATGTTTAAACGTGTCACGTACGCATAAAGAAAATTCCATAAAGAAAAGTTTATCTAAAACGAATGAGAAACTTTTCTACTCTACTGCATTGACGGCAAAAATTTCCCCCTTACAGAATTAGGACCATTTTTGTTTTTGTTGTTAGAAGAAACTGACAAGATCAATTATTCACGATCAGTAAGTAATTTTTAGCAAAATAGTTTTACTGGATATTATGTAACTAAGTGTTTGAATGTTTAATGAAGCTGGTAAGCAATGAAGAATTCATGAATAATTGAATAACGAAAATTCCATTTTGAAACAAATTAACAGATACGCACATCGATTTGTTTTGCAGCAAGTGACTTTAATTCCAAAGTTGAGTTGCAAAGTCAAGCAGTTATCTTACTTATGAAACATGTAATTATCAGACTGGTAATATTATATTTAGAACACTGATCGAATTGTCAACCTGTTTTTTTCGAAGCTGATTTTCAGGATCACGTATTTATATGCTTAGGGCCCATTTATAACTCGACATTGTTTTAACTCTCGGTGATTCATTTATATGGTGACAACGTTGCTTATGATTCCACCGATCTTACGGTGAGTAGAAAGGATTAGCATGTATGAATATTCAGTCACTCTAAACATCAGCCAATGTCGAATGTGTCTGAAGAGTACATTTATGATAATACATTATTGTTTGGATTGAGATCAGGGGCACATTGGTCAGCACGGTTACGTCCCACATATTGCGGCCGGAGTTCATATGCCAACTGAGGCAAAGATACAATGCTATCCGGCCGATTGTTGCTTTTCCAACCAGGCTAGTTGTGACATCTGCTTTGAGTGTGAATGATGCTTGCTATTGATCGCTTACATTTATTCGGAAAAATTGCCGCAAAAATGGACTGATGGAGGCATTGCGATAAACATGCAAAAGTTGCACAAAATAAACAAGTTAACGAACAAAAGGTGAAGATTCTTAAACAAATAATGGCCCAGGGTAGGAAGGATATTGATATCTCACAGCGTTACCGCCCAATACTGTTTGCCATCCTGTGGAGCTTACCGAGGTAACCACGGTCGCCATATTGAAGCATGCTTTTATAGCAAACTTTCAAGTGACAACAACCTTGTTTATATATGTTAGCAGGCGCATCTTCTAACGAAGGAGCCAAAACAAATCACGTCACATCGTTTGATTGATCCGTTTTTGAGTGAATTGATCAGTTTTTGCTCATTCAACTAATCAGATCGCAACTGCGTGATCAAACGTTATCTGAACTGTTTTCTCGTAGTCACTTTCTGATGCCGCTTATAACGTGATTCGTTCTAACGCTCTGATTGCCATATATGGTCGTCTCGTTTGAATTGCTATGCGTCTCATCGGCCACGTATGGTACTCATTTCACCTTATAAATTTAGAGCCTCTGTGGCCTAATTCTGACTTGACTTTTCTCATTCTCCTAATAGACGCTGTTGCGGCATTAATTCTCTTTCTCGGTTCTGGATAAAACGATCGAGCGCGTACCGAAAGGGATAATCCAATAACACGTTTACCACAAATCTTCCGATTTCAAGTTAATCTGGAACATATAAACAGAACACGACGTAGAAGACGCTGGATAAACGTACGTACACCTAAGCTAGCATGGCCTGCATAACAAGAGTTTTGTCCTTCATGGTGGGGTGAAGCCTGCCCGCACTATAAACGTCTGTGGACATCATTACTGCCGATGCAAAATTCCTGTCACACACATCAACGGTAAAAGACATCATATCAACATGCTGTACAATGATTTTACGAGATATTTGTCTGTTTAAGTGGAAAACGCTCAGTTCCTTTTTGACGAGTTGAGAAGTTACAAATGCAAAAGGTTACAAGCTGACCAGAATGGTAAAGATTTCAACTAAACGGTTGTTTACCTGAAGTGATAATTTCCAAAGTCAATGAACTGTTCTGTATCTAACGTCCCGACTTCAGTGATGTTTGTGCAGTGAATTTTGCTAACAGTATACATGAAGGTTTATCATACGAATATACTAAGACCACTAACGTATAAACACAGCTCTAACATTTCCACGAAGCACTGTAGTTTGAGGCACTAGTGTCCACATAATCTATACACTGAACTTCCGTGACCATTGTTAATTAGATATCACCCGTATTTATAGTAAATTCAGGCACTCTCTATGATATCGCCCAAATAACCATAAACGAGACGATGGGCAACAGCATCGTACCCCACTTGAGATGCTGAAGTTCGACATCAAACTGCAATATACCCCAACCGTTTTAGACGTCAGGATATAAACTGAACTAAGAATATTAATTTGCACCGCCAAAACACCATTTGTTTGGCAAGCCAAAAGCATGGCCTTGTCACCAACCTGTAACTGCCCAAGAATTCTCTCACAGGCAGAAACTGTCAGCCTGTAGTAAGATTGACGGTTTTCAAATTTCTGACAAAGTGAAAGCATGTGGTCAATGTAGCTACGGTAAGACAAAACCCAGCTTGATCTCCGACAAGTTGCTTGTTGGCCAGTCTACGAAGCACATTATTACCAAAGAGGTTTTAACTCAGACAGAGAGCCAAATGATTATCACCAGATTCTGTAAACCATTTCTGGAATGGTAGGTAATCTTAACGACCCCAGTAACTGGGAGGCACCTCTTTAATGTTGGGTTTGAAGATCATTGCCATCAGCTCTCTGCAAAGGTCGGAGGGTCATATTTACGAATATGTGATAGGAAATCAGCTGGACCTAGGGGACTGTAAGATTTCAGCCTGATCTCATGCACATCTCAGGGTTTTTGGTGGAGATACATGTGCAGTATAGAGGGCACCTCAGAAAGCATTGTCACTGCCACTGGTAGCCTGGTTAACTATCATCCAGAACGCTTATCCTTGCATTTCAAACAGTGCAGCACGTTGTTACTTGACTTGCCAGATAACCACTATATTGACTCATCAACATCTGAGTTCATGGCTTTTATGGAATGGATTGATTTAAGGTGCTAGTGAAAATTTGACACTGTTGCTTCTCGCGGCATTTCAGTGAGTCGCTTTGAAACAAAGGTCACCCGGGTACCACAAAGGTAGTTTTGTGAACTGGATTGTGTTTGTATAAAAATGTAACGTTTTAAATGCTTGTTTGGTTGTGTAAGGAATTAAACGTTCTAGTCCTCGCCGTGGGAAGGATATGCTCTAATGATGGGCTCATGTTAGGGGACACTCGAGTCTGTTGCTTCTTTTCGAAAGGGGCCGGCTGTAACGTTTGTGGGAATGCGATAGCTGCGATCAATTGTGGGTGGTGTTCAATCTTTCTGGATATCCAATTCCGCGACTTCTGGTCTTTGGTTGGATTTGGCTCAGCGAGTGAGTGATTTTTGTGATTTGCTTTTGGAGTGGCGTGGTCGTGGCGGTGTCATCTGTTGTAGTTGGTTGTGTGTGGGTGTGTGTTTTGTCGCGTTGGTCGGTCGCTCTGCTCCTTACTCCCCGTCGACCATGTTTTCGTGTTGACTTATTGTTCTTGGGTGGTGTCTAGTTTGGTGTCCGTTGCGCTGTGGTAAGGCTGGTTGTGTGCTTTGCCGCTTTTTTGTGGTTGTTGTTTCGGCCGTGGGGATGGTCTGGATTTTTGCCGATCTCTTCTTTTCTCGCCTCTCTAGTCTGGTTGTTTATTTTGAAGTGGGTCGCCTGTACATTTCGCTCTGGATGCGTGTTTTTCTCTACGCTGGGTGTCATGTTCTATCTCTGAGTAACCTTTTATTTTGGCGTTTTGGTTTTTCTGGTTGTTTTTTAATTCTTTTATTCTCGCTTGTGTTGTGTTCGTACTTTTCGTTCGGGGTGTCTTTTTTTTTATTCCTCGTACTCTTTTGTGGGTTGTTTTGCGTTTTTGCGTTCAGATGGGTGTTTTCGTTTGCATTTCATTCATGTGTGTTCACGTTTCGTTTTTGTTCTTTCGTTCTGCTTTGCCCTGATGGCGCTTTTTGCCTGGCTTTTTTTCGTTATTTATGTTGTCTCTTTTGTGATTTTTTTTCTTTTTCTTCCTATCGTAGTCTCCTCTCTCGAGTTTGGGTATGAGCATTTCCTTTGCCTTGTTTCTTTGAGGGTGTTGTGGTTTTCTTCCGAGACAATATTTTTGTGATTTGTTTCGGATGATCTCCATCCAAATGCGACTTATCAATCAAGATGTAATCATATACGCTGTTAATCACAGTACTGACTGTGGATAAGCAGCCGACTATTTGGTTAATATAGTGTGAACATCACCCGTAACTGGTTATAATATTTTGCATTCAGTACCTGTATCCTACTGCGAATAAAAACGGCGGCACGAATAAGTATTGTTAAAGATATCAAACAAAATGTTAATTGAATTCTGTTGCTTCTTTTTGAAATGGGCTAGCCGGAAAATCTTCCTCAATGTAAGGGATGACAAATAGTTATGACTACTGCTCAATTAAGCTCTATCAACTTATCTGTAAATACTACAAGCTTGAGGCACTTACAGTAGTTTGATACAAGTGCGTAAAAGTCGAAAACTGAAGTTCATGATCATCCAGGAATACATCAGAGGCTAGGTGCAAAAGTGTTAACTTCATAAATAGAAACAGTTTTGCAACAAACAAAAGCACCCATTTGTAAGCAGTTGTCATTTCGGTTCTTATCTCATTGCATCTTCCCGGATGAGTAAGTACTGTTTCAGACATTCATCTGGCCGTTTCCATTATCACAATAAATGATAACGTTGCTTCCGTTACGTGTGTACCGAGGACAATCCCAGTATATATTGTTCGTATACATACTACTTACCATTGTTATGAGTAGTTCTCTCTGTGGTAACCGTCTTTAAATAACTATGAATTTTAGGCCGGCTAAACTAATGAGGTGTTAACGAATGGAATGGTTGTGCAGACACAGTTGTGGATATGAATAATGTGTAAATTTTATCTGATATAAAAGTGCACTCAATCAGCTAGTTCAATTCAAAGCAGAACCAATAAATGCCGCAAACGAACGACAAGTAAATAATCAGGAATAGAAACTCTTTTTTTCTTATTTACAAAGCAATCTAATGGAAGCACACCTTATGTGCAGCAGACTGAGACAGTTGCTTTCTGGGTTCACGAAAATAGTGTAAACGTTTGTAACTATCGGCAGAATTAAAGTGTCAAAAAAGTACGATGTTTTTGATCCTTAACAAAGCTGATCTGCCAATCTGATATACTTATAAAACACTCAGTCAAGTAGCAAAGTGGCCACACAATATCTAGCAACGTTAACACAGTTGACGCTGTTTAATACGAAGGGCAGTCATCTGTTATATCAGAATAACTGTATCGTACGCCTTGTTAGAAAAGTGAACGCGATCCATTTGCTCCTGTCTCTATGCTTTTGGAACAAATACTTTCGTTGAGTACGTCATACACGTGAAGGGTGGACAACTGAATAGTGAAAACACCAGCTGTAAATACACTGTAGGAATCCAGTGATACAAACGAAAAACGCACAAAATAACAGACAGACAGTAGTAAGCAAGCACACACACACACAAATATAACCACTGGCATTTGAAACTGCTTTATGGAGGTAACCAAGTAAACTGTCCGTCCTGTTCCCCACCCAAACACGCGCCAAGCAGGTTAGGTATTCAGCGTCTTAGCCGGGACAACCATGATTGAAAATTGTCAGTGATTTACAGATTGGGCAGATCGTAATTGAGGTACTTCGCCTTCACTGAAGACTGACAGTTAAAAAACCAATTTGGTGAGGGTCAGCTCTTAATAGTTTGGTTTCTGGTTACCAAGAAGAAGTTAGAGCGTGGGTGGCCAGGTGTGTTATGAACAAGTCGGCTCCCAAATACTCCACAGATTTGAGAATTACACATTAATATGGCAAGTTTGATAATTTGGCCGAGAGCTGATTATAAAAATATTGGCTTCAATTAGACTGAAGTCGCCGGTAGACCATCCTTGATCTCACGCCTCGTATGTTCTAACAACACTAAGGACCTCAGAGATCCTGCATCTAGAATCGGTTACCCATTCACTCCGCTGCACCACATAAAGTCCACCAAATGATCTACAGGATAGATTGCCCAGTCGCGTTGCCCAGATAGTAAACGGGGCAATCTACCAACAGTTGTGCTGAGATTGAACTTTTATCGTTAGCGATTGGTCTGTTACTGTCAATCCTGTTCCGTAAAGACTCACCCTGAGCTTCACGGTTGTTCAAGCAACCCACTTTTGAAATATACCAAGATGCTGCTTTTAATTACGTGCAGTAATTCTACATGGCTGCTTATATTTGTCGGAATACAACGGAGATACAAACTATTTAGAATGCTTCAGTGTAACTTAGACCACATATCTTCCCAAGGACACTCAAGTGCATTTGTGACTTTCGCCATGAGATCACAGTGGGTGAGGAGAATCAATCAGCCTGTCAGTTGTATTCCCATTTCTTTCCTGTGAAACTTTGATTTGTGTTCGTCCACGAACTAATTAGCACAAGTGTAAAGCTGGATATGCATTAGCTTGTACTTCGCAGCTGGTAGGCAGTTGTATTAAAACAATTGAACAGAATAGCTTATGTCAGTTAAAAACGCAACCACAATCACCCAAATTCGTATAAGTGGTCGCCTTTTGATGCCACTGTCGTGGAGCAGCATTTACGTGCCGGCCAAACTTGGCAAATCAGTCTGAATTAAAACGAACATCAATTGTCCGTACAGCTATTTAGTACTGGCATAAATAAAGCCTGATAACCGACAATTTGTCTCAAGGCTTATTCTGCATCTCGCAACACTGATGGCCTTAAGACAATGTTTGATCAATTATCTAAGCTTTACAATGAACGTATAACTACAACTAGGTCCTTGCTTTGATGAGCCAAATTGCCACTAGAAACAAAAGTTTAAAAAAGGTCAAATAAACGCAACCGAAATTTAAATCCTTTCGATATGTAAAAGAAGTAATAATTTAAACCAAAAGGAAGCTGAAAACAGAGATCACGTGATGCAGTTTTTGCGGGAATTCAAGAATTTGAAACGTTAAAAAAGTCTAACAACTATGCAAGGAAGAACCCCATCCGATGCATTTACTTTTGAAGAAGATATCAGTATTCCGGTTGAAATCACCCACCCTTAGTTTTGCATTTATGTTTCTTATTTCGGTTTTCACAATCTGGAATATTCAAACTTGTCTTTGTTACAATAGTTTGGAACACCTTTCTATTCATAGGTGTCCAGGTGAAAAAAGCAACGTTACATTGGTGAGAAGGAAAAAGAAAGCCCTTTTAATGATTATTTTCGATATTGTGCATAGTATAACATTAGACTTCTCTGTTATAATGGGTGTGACAAATTGAAATCGATTCAAATTATTGTGGTGTAATGAATATTAATCGCAGTATTACCACATACCGTTCATTTTGCTGTTGGTTGTTTTCTGACCCATGTTTTCACACAGAACCTGGTTTCAGTCCAGATATTATGTACGCTCTAGTCATTTGTATTGTTAAAGTTTACTCTGACTTGCCAATAAAATGTTTTGAACGTATCATGATTATTTTGCAGCTATGTTTGAACCAGCATCTTTCTTACGTTTAGATAGCGCTTTCTGACGTGGTCTTGTTTTCACTGGTATCGATGCAATTTCTGTCAAGTGAGCAGAATCTGTTTTGTTTTGACTGACGCACAAGTTCCCCACAGAGAACTGGGAGGTAACTGCTCAGTTGTACAAATTTCTAATATCATAAACATGATGGTTCGAAGAAACTTGTTTTTGGTTTGTTTAGATTCAGTGCTGCATCACTGCGATGGGTAAATTCGTGAAGTGAATATTTATCCGTGGCAGGATAAAGTGACCTCGCAAAATGTTATCAACAAACAAATAGATGTTTATTCCATAGAATGATATAGCTTATGTTTGCTAATCCCGTCAAACACAGCAGGTCTTTTACGAAGAATGACCTTATTCTGGACATGTTTCATAACGTATAACGGCTTTAAAACAAAAGGTTGGAGGAACCCATTGGATAATTCAAATTCATTTTTCGTTAGACTAGTAGTCTGAGCTGTAAACAAAAGTTGAAATAAAACTAGAACGTTTTGTCTTGATCGATCTAGAGACATTTCCTTGAAAAAGTAACTTGTTTGTGAGAACATTTTAGAATAATGCCAACTTGTTTAGTTGGAACTCACCAAAAGTTTGAAACTGTATACTCAGTCAAGTTTAGTTCGCGTTATTCACTGAAAACGAACGATCATCCGTACACATATAATCATCAAGGTGTCCATTCAGAAGGTTTATTTACTCCAGCATTTCACTGTCGGTTACATACTCATGCATACGTTGGCGTAGGGTATTAATTTTAACCGTTGTATGAGCAAACATTTTATTTGCAAGCATTTTTGCATAATTATTAACAAAAAAGAATCGATCAGACTTACTAGTGCCATCTTGCGAATGACTACTCGACAGTAATCTGTAGCATCAGAATACATGGAATTCAATCATTCCACCTATCGAGGAGTGAAACTTGTACACTTCTAAATAGATGCAACAGTAACTACAAAGATTTCAAAATGAACAGTTTCTAGAATTGTAAACAGCTACTCCAAACAGGGACTATACGCCGGATATGGAAAAATTTCAACATACAAATAAGTAGATGCCTTGCTACACACACTGCTTGGATAAACTGTTAGAAGTTCTTTTGCCACATACAAAAAGTACGTCAACCCAAACCGCTCACAAAACTCGTGGTGATGAAAAACGGTTATCCTGAACTGACTGAAGAGATTTGTCCATGTTCGTGCAGTTTGAACGTGCCTCATACACGATTTTCAAACAACGTGCGTTTAAACAGCGGGCTCAGAATCATGTGTAAATTGGCCAATAGAAACCGAAAAGTCAATTTCAGCTAACTTTCTGGAAATGAATCAGAAAGAAACAACTTGACAAACACCAGTACATGCCTACAGTTCACATAAACTTACACAAGATTTCGATAGTATTCAGACAATGTAGCATTTTGTTTAGTTTTCTTTCATTTGTTGTACACCGTGTTGAATGCATCACAGGATTCTACTTTATTCCGTTGTAAAATTAAAAAGCCTATGTTGACAGTAAAGATTTTCAAGCGTAGTTAGCAATATCTTTTTAATTCGAAGCGTTAGCAGAAAGCACGCGAACAAACATTCTGTTGACAAGTTACGGGAATACATCGTATATATGTCACGGATGACTTAACTGTCATCAAGTCATAAACGTGAATAATTTTATGAATTCTACTGTATTCGTAATACGATTGAGACTATTGTATTGCAGCAATCGTTTTAGTCCGCGTCTTTAGTGAATAAACCTTGAGTTTAAATTTTTCCCTCGTCAAAATGTGTCAGCATTTTACATCGTTGACTTGACTATATTCTGAATTACAGTCAGTGTTCTCGTAATAACTAAGGTACTGTTATCGTAACACTACATGTGAGTTACGATCATAGAGAATAGTGGATTTCTGCCTGTCAGTATTGTTGGTGGAAACGTCCAAATCCCAGTCATGCTCAACTTGTCAAGGTTAACACTAGTGCTTGAGATAGAGACATGCAAACACACATTGGTATATATGACAAGCTCACACAGTGTTATGTAGAGTTGTGCAAAAGTTACTGTATTATTCAATCTTCCGGATATAAATCTTTCAAAAACATTATGCACTGTCACTTTTGTGTTTATTAGCTAGAGCGAACGTCGGAACCGTGACATATTCTGCACACCTCCGTACCTCTCAGTCGTTAACTGTGAGTAATGCTGCGCAGGTCCGTTTACTAGGTTAGTTTCACCGCTAACTTAGAGGAGTGTACAGTCATAAACACAGCTGAACTGATTAGAACAGTGCAAGTATTTGGGATGTAATTAAGCTCCGATCGCAACATAATAAATGAACGGATTCATTAAGCATACAACCCCGTGAGAGAGTAAAGCTGATATGTTGGCAGTGATGCAGCTTACGTAATGCCGGAAGGATATCCATAAGTTTGAGTTGTGCCAAAAGTTAAAATTCTAGCCTAGCAATAGCGGGATGAGGCCATACAAACCAACAGGATAAGATTGATAGCCGGACCTTCACAAGTATGGTTAGTTAAATTTAGCTGACTTGGATTCTAGGCGTTTACCGTTGGCCATTTGGCTTACCTAACACTCAGAGAAGAAGTCAACAATTTGGTCCACTTACCAAACCGCAGCATTGATCGACATCAAGAAGTGATCAATCCTAATCAATTTCATTGTTCGGTTCCTACCATTAACTTGGTAGATGCTAGTCATGCCTAATTTAATCAGTGTTTGCACATTAAACGATTGAACTATCACGAAGTATTTCACAAAATAACCTAGCTGTGAGAATAGACTATTTTTCATTTTCCTTCGGGGTTTAGAGAAGCAGTGCCCAGTACCCTTGTTCTTTATAAAGGTTAAACTGTTCTAGTTAATGAATTAAAACTGGATTTCATTTCTAAGCTGAGTGAAATATTTGTCCAAATTCCTAAGATATTGTTGATTAAAATATTGCCAAAAAATCAGCCAGAGATCCTGAATGAGGATGCTAAAAACAATATCAAGACTTTTTAGTGTGATCTTTGGCACCAGTACGTACACTGGATTTTTGTCAGTTCCACAGCTGAAGTAATATCTTGAAATGAGACAATTTGTGGATTCCACTTCTGATGCCCAAACATTTAAAGATCACGGCAAGTCTGATTTTTTAGTCCGGTTGTGTCGACGAAGGGCTTACGATTATCCATAGACCCTTCCAACGTACGCAGAGTCGCTACCTCTTCCAACAGCCTGAGATTTCCATCGTATTTTTAACAGTGATACGTCCTTTCCAAATGAGATTGACAGACTGTTGAGAAATACCATCCTGTCTACCATACTACTGTAACAAATAATCTCTTACCGTAGTTTTAGGGCACATCAGTTAGGGTTCTCAGCTCCCAGTGTTTTCCTCTATCATCAATCAAATCTACAAGTCCACCGACTGGGTTGATTGCGGTAAGTTCAGGACACCACAGTAAATCGTTTCAGATGAAATAATGGGTCCAATCTATTACCAGTGGGCCATACGAGCATTCTAAGGAACTCGCATGTGTATCCTGCAATTGTTTGGTTAACAGGATAGAAAATAGCTGTTACGACCATAAAGCTGGGGGTCATTTCTGAGGACCTTTCAATATGCGATTAAAGATCACATAGGCTTTAACACAATCCACACAGTGGTCTCCAATTCTGCGATTACTGATATGGGATTGCCTACGCTGTGGCTTGAACAGCTCAACAACCACTGTTACTTTACCGGATCTGGAAGAGATTATCCTCTCATCATTAGAGCCCCACTAATTCGTCAATATGAGTTACCATTCGGCACTAAAGCGAAACAACTCCGTAGAACTCTGTAAAGCCAGTGAATTTGCAAAGGAATCACCTGAAAACTTCCTCGATAAGGTCTCTGATTTCACTATGAGGATCTTATCCTTAGTGCAGTAGCGATTTCTAGTAAATTACTTGTGCTCCAAGCCTGAAGCAATCCACATCCAGAAAGAATCCTTTGTAATAATTTTGGAGTCAGTCAGTCCTAGAGCAAGCAAATGGCCAACGCAAATGAACTTTGCTGTCGAAAAATCATTTGGTAGTGACTGACCAAAACATCCTAACTCAAAACAAGTTTAATCTTCCCGTTGCTTAGCCGTTATACGACAAACGATCTAGCGGGTCAACATTTTCGCGTGTTAACTGGACATACGAAGCGATCAACGGAGTCGAGTTATTCACTCTATGTTCTGCTTGCCAAAATAGCTGCACTAATGATGTAAGCAACTTACTTCACAAGTGTTCAGCCATGCATTGACCTAAACCATGTCTTATGGTGCCCACGAACACGTCATGGTATAACTCATGGATAAAACGTTGTAATACATAACTCAAAGGTAAAGCCAAATAATTAGCCGGAAAATTACGTGCGTAGTCCGTCGGCTGTGATTGTGTGTCAGTCTTCACCTGCTCTGTGTAAAGTCAACTAAATACATTCCATGTACTCACCTTCCATTCTATGTTTACACCCCACATTTAATCGAATGTATTTACACTGATCCACCGGCGTTAGTCCGCTTTAGTATATAACCGTTCATGTCTCTTTGTGACTTATTGACCGCTAGAGTTTTTGGCAAAAATGGTGTGTAATCAAAATTCAGATTAATTAGTTTTTCGAAAATATTTAAAAGTGGATACCCTAGTTTATCGATTTCATTCAATTTAACAGTACACTTTCCTAAACTCGTACGGCTCGCTCCCATTATTTGTCGGCGTCGTTCCCCCCAGTGATGGGTACGGTTTAACAAAAGCCTATTCTGCCTGTCCACTAGATTGATACAAGTTGTAAATTTAATACACAGCACTCTAATTTACGTATTTCTGTACGTTCTACTATCGAACTGTGTGGAGGGAAATAGGGAGGTAGAGGCAGTTGGATACATCCGAGAAATAGAATATCAGTGTTTACTTCCTTTACTTCATTCTGCAGTCTTCAACCATAAGCTCAAGACGAACAAACAGCAAGGCTGAAGCGATAGAGGCTCCCGTTTCTTAGCCAGTCTCCTACCCAAAGGACTCACAACCGGTGATCAAGCCTCAAAACAATGTACATTCACTGTTCGGAAGTACATTTTAAACGACGTCCTACAGATAGTCTGATACGTTGTAAAAATCAGACCATTACATGCCAGGCGCAGTGTGCAGGTCTTTCATGCAAACAGCTGTGAGTGAATTCTACAAGTGATTTGGTTCGCATTCAATGCAATACCCTGGTATTGTACTGCAGTCTTATTCCCCGCTTGACGTAGCTTGCGGCAACTTTCACCTCTTCCCTTGTCAGAAAAGGTCAGCGTTATACCAGCAGGGTTTAATTTGTTTGCTATCGTAAAATTAAATCATTGTGTTAGCTGCTTAAAATGCTGAGAGTATAATAAGCCTACTGGTAGAATACATTGTGAAATTATTTAGTTTATAGTTTGTCCGCGTTAGGAAAAATTTGGAGGATAAACAATGATTTAGCGATCTATCTTCAGCTCCACTTGCTTGCTTGCTGGCGTGCTACGTAAAGTGCTTTATCTAGGACCTCACCTACTCGATTGTAAGGCATGTGCCAAGGTGGCAAGACGTGATTACATCCACTCTTTAAATGGCCTACATTCTCACGGTGTTACACATGTACACTCGATCGTTTTGTGATCTTGGCAACTTATCTCGCTCATCACATCAGAAAATAAAATTTGGGTTAAAAAATAGAACCTACTTCAAACCGGTTACAATGTATTTCTAGTATTTTGCATTTTAACTGACGGTTTTATTATAAATTGGTACCAGTCTATACGAGTAAGTTATACTGCACTGGATCAGTCATCTTTGATGTAGAAATGTTTAATACCAGGTCATTTTTAGACATTTTCATAACCAGATCGACAAATAGACAACTGGACCACGTAGTGTCTAGTATTTAGTGACTGTACTACATATTTCATTCGGCCCGAAACATAGTACTTAAAACTGACTCTGTCGACCATGGTATCTATTAATCCGCCTCTAGTTACCATGACATTTATGTAAATAAAAGATTAAAACATTGACCCAGTGTTCCACCACACGTTTCGGACTGTGGTTGGCTCACCGTTTGTTGACCAGTTCATAGAAAGAAGTCACTCTTTGCTGAAATACCACAGTTAGCCAGATCTTTACCTACAATTTGGAATCAGTGGAGTCAGTTCGGTGAGGTTGGCGTAAAAGGCCATGTTTGGGGTTAGACAGTTTATGGGAAATTAGGAGTACTGGTAAAAACCTGTTTTGTTTTTGTTCAAAATATCTGACGATGCACTTTTTCTGATTACGACCTAACTGATGCTCACCGGTGGATACCGTATTTACGAATGCAATTCATGTTGTGTGTTTACGCCTAAATGGTTGCTTCGTAAAAAGGCAAAAAGCGAATGATCACCATGATCATCACATCTAACAAACTACCGACTGGTAATACAAGTTCTGTGCTCAACAGAGGCGTTGGTGGATTCCAGCTTGAAATGTTTGAGAAATCTGGCCGGGGCTGTCGATCCCCTGGGTCGTTTAGTAGATTACATTCAGTAGATTAGTAGTAGATTACATATGAGGCAGTGAGACGGGTGTGCAACCAAAGCCGAATGTGGAATTTCCGAGCTCCTAGCGTCAATTAGTAGCTCAACTGATACAGCGCTTGCCGCGTTCGGGCATATTTTTTTCTGTCCTTAGGTCCGGATTTTGCGCAACTGAGTTTCATCTAGATCATGAAGTCTGCCAAAACTACCAATTAGAATTAAAGTGGTTATCAAAAAAGCGAGTGGGTTCACTTACTGTTGCATAAACAACAAAAGCTGTGGAACTCGTTGGGCAACGAAGGCGCCCGAACAACATGGCCCGACCATGACATGCTACTGGTCATGACGGGAGTTGCGCCATAGTTTTGAAGAGACATTCTTGTCTACTTACGGCAGTGAAAACACTTTGGGAATTGAGCGATAAATGGATGTTGTTGTGACCATGTAATTACTAGTAGTCAAACATATTAACAACTATTCGTGTTAAAATAATCCGTGCAAGCTAATTGCAAGATAGACTAGACAGTTAAATATTAACATGAGAACGGTGGCTTGCATTGCATTACCGCTTTGTATCATCTACCCTTTTTGATAAGGGTATCTGGTTAAACTAATTGATGAAAGATAAATCCGAGACTCATTCAAGTTGCACTCATAGACCACTGAGCAGTGTTCAGGATCTATTTGACCGACTCTGCCAGTTCTGCATTGGTCCTTAACTTAGGCGGTTGATCGATTGCTATGGGATGGTGGAGTATACGTTTCAACTTCTCACAAGCCAACAATACTCTGTAGTCTTTTAAAATATGCGCCCTCATGTTAGGCGGCAAAACATTGATTGTTTGGTGTACGTTCTGCTTAGGCACCCTTTTGTACTGAACTCCGGAGATGTTGTTTATTTGTTGTAATATTAAAATAAGCGTTTTCACTAATATGTCCTTATTCTTCCCGAAATGCACAAATATCAAGTGCCCATTCCTGCGGTGAAATTCTCCTTGCTTTAGTTGCTTTCGCACATGGTTGTCATCTACATATGAAGTTCATTAGTGAAGAGTTTTCTGTTAGGTGCTTTCTAATGATGACACATTCAATCTTGTTCGCCTCCTGACCGTTCATCAGTAGCTATCTAGACTACAACTGCCCCCATTTGCACGCCGCCCATTTTCATTCTACCATAGGAACGCTAAATGCGGAGTGTGTTACTGAAATAAAACAGCCCACTTGTTGCAACGCATGTAAGTATGCGAACCTCCGGCCAGGTCGTTGTGTCGGGCTAATCCAGAAAATGGATCACATCAAACATGTATGGACCAGCATCAGTCTTATCCACCCAGCATCGCACCGTTCGGAGCCCCTCTGGCATCGTATGAAATGGTTGTTGAAGTGTAGCATTCATGCTCAGAGGTGACACTGGACAAACCTGACTTGATTTACAATTTAAGGGCGAGCTTAACTTTTGATAGCCGCATGAAAAATGCTTTCCGTATGAAGCGTTTGCAACTTTAGGTATTAATGATCCGTAACTGTGTAATCAAAACATTTCATTAAATTCTGAAGGACATTTAGGAGATGACAGTATATGAACAGTTTTAAATATTGAGTCAAGGGTGTTTGCTTATTCAGGTTAATTTTTGGATAAAATTCACTACTGAGTTTCCCATCTAAACTTCACGATGAATCACAAAATAGGGGTCCCTACAACAAATATGTCCTGAGTTTTATCCTGCCAGCTTGCTTGTGAACTTACTATATTTAAAACGTTAAGATGCAAAATGATAGCCTGACTTTACTGTATATCGATGATATGCCGACTTGCATTCTGGCCTTAATGGTTGTATAAATATTATCGTTTCGTAGTGAGTCTTCTTATTACTCTGCGTAAATTACTTTTCCCTCTTTAACCACCGTTTGTATTGAGGATCACTCAGCAGAAACTGCAGAATATCATTACCACACGCAAGATACTGTAAGTAAAAATGACCAGTAACATGTTTTTGAACGAAGCATGCTTAAACCTGATGGGCATTGGTGTTTTTGCGTAAATTTCTTAATGACTGTGCAGAAGGACCTACACATCACAACGAATATGGTGATTTCTAGTGAACCGAGCTCATTCGAGCAGCAGTTATGTAACGTATGTTTGTTGCACGTACACATTACAAATCCCGATACATTCAGTCAGAATTAATTGTTTCACATATTTTGTTCTGTGTCTTTATCATTCTTAATATCATCTTATCGGCCGCTATTCACGCAAAGCATATTGTCTACATCAGTGAATTGACATTGTCAGTGCACACTTGTTGGTGCAAAGGCTGCTATGTTTGACGATCATACCATAATAATATATTCTTATTTGGTGATCTTATCAACTCAACGCATTAATTCAAGTTGTCCATCAGGCTGGTGAAAACTGTTCGAAACGAATGGTTAAGGGGCTTCCATCCAATTATAATATTCTACTGATTTTGGTGCAAACGATGAAATGCATATGCAGCTCAGTGGCCCCAACAACATGGAAGACACACCTTAACGCAAAGTTTCAGGCCACAGAGAACATGTCATGCCATTTGGCAGTGATTTACGTTATACTTGAGCTAAAAAAAGAACTACTTAAACCTATTAACCAACGACAATGTTGAAATCGGTTCCATAAAGCTGCTGTTAATTATTTGCAGTCCATAGCATTCATTTAACATAAAATAGAGCTTTATTTTTCATCTGACTTTTGCCTCTTGCTACATGTTTTCACCCATTTCAGCAATTGAGGACGGTGTGCAAAATCCGTTATGCAATTGTACAACTTGAATTTTGTCAATGGTTTACAGTCATTTTACACTTTACTGCAAGCTACTTCTCTTTTTGTCCTCGTTCATATCTTGACGTCCCTCAAGTTCACTCAGGTAAATTTCACGGTAGATTTCTAATTAACGATCATGTGTGAGACAGACATTAAACCATCCTCGGGATGAGGTACAAGTACTATGAATGCTGATTAACATCACTGTTTTCTTGAATCGCAGTCTTTAATTTGTGAAAGATTTTGGGGTCATTCACACAAATATATCAGTAGACTTTATTACACTAACAAATTACGACTATCTTGGTGATTCTTCTTATTCTGCTGCTCCGTGCCAAATAAATAAACTGGTTATTCACATGATCGGTATGAGTAAAGTTTTTGATTTACGTCCTAGGTAGCCTAAAAGTACCGTCACTTGTGAAATAATTGAACAGTGTTCTGTAGAAAAACCTTTTGTAAAGGATGCTAAAGAACCGTACGTAGCTAAGGAAATCAGCTATCACACAGGAAATTAATTTGTGAGAACGATTTCAATTAAGTAATCGGTGGGCTGAAACAATTAGTTCGTTCAATTTATCTGTGGGATCTTTCAACTCCGATGTCTAGATGAACGTGGTTCATCATGCGTGAGACAATAAGACAAAATCCGCAGAAGTTGACTTGCCTGATGTAAGAAAACTTAATAATCTCTAGAACTAATAGTTCAAGAAAAGTTGTAACGTCATATTTTTATACACTATGGAAACTTTAATTAATCGAGTGTCGTGGACGTGTAACAGAAGGTTACAGTGTCCCAGCTGTTTTCACCTGGATGTATATGAACGGTTAAAAATTCTCA
The DNA here is from genome assembly GCA_014338405.1 of Paragonimus skrjabini miyazakii. Classification (NCBI taxonomy): domain Eukaryota; kingdom Metazoa; phylum Platyhelminthes; class Trematoda; order Plagiorchiida; family Troglotrematidae; genus Paragonimus; species Paragonimus skrjabini miyazakii. Next base: position 88,686 of record JTDE01001028.1, on the reverse strand, counting down.
TTGAGGTAAACGCAATTTCAGTAAAAAGTGACCAAAAAATGTGTCATTCCTCTGATGTTGCAATCCAAAAGGCGAGTGGTCTGGTAGATATTGTGGGCAGTTGAACTATAGTTTTTGTGGATGATTCAGCTGTGCCTAATGTTGTTCAAAAGAAATCTATGTGAACACTTTGAACGAAATCTGTCCCGGTTAAAGTCAACCTTATACTAACTTTTAAGCTTCAAGCGTAATCGTAAGCCACTAAGATCACTTTATGGGATGATTACCTACTTGCAGTAATTAAACGTAATGCTATTTACCCTCTTGTTGGACAGTATTAGTTTACCCAATTGATGTTATTTGATCAGTGGACCACCCTGTCCATTAACAGGGGAAGATAGTATTGAAACTGCTGCGTTCTGTAAAATAGAACAAGCTGAGTAACCAACCTACTTTCGGAAGCTTGCAACTCAATGGAATTAAGATGTCCAGATGTTATGATCTACCCAGCGTTTAAAATTGGGACTTTTCGTTGGGCATACCCTAGACATGTGCGACTAGCCAAACCAGTCGTTGGATGGATGACCATTGCATCTGTTTAAGTCCGTTTGGTAGACGTTATCGAAGCAGAGAGTACCGGAACCCCCGGAGTTCGTTAGTACAGAAAATGGGTTTAGTTTATCTCGGCGGAAAGTGTTCTGTGTCGGTTAATCCATATTCACTGTGTATGTTCCACTGAAAGAGATCAAGGATTTTTTATGCCATATAATTGTTACCAACAACTTAGGTCCTTAACGGATTTGAAATAACGGCTATAGGTTTGAATTTAAGATAAGCAGTTTAAACGTAGCAAAGAAGTACAACAGTCAATTGGTCGTGTAGCTAGCAAACCTCAACTGGACGGCTGTTCACATATGTTTCCTTGTTGAAACATGAAAATCATCAACTGAATGGAATTATCCATGACTATATCGTTTATAAGCAATCGGCGAAGGACACTGTTTGTGCAGCTGTTGAAGACGCTAATCTAATGGTTATCTTGGTCATTTTTCATCCGATCTAACGTAAAAAAAACATTTACACGAAAAAAAATAATCTTAGCAATTAACTTGCTACCCCAGGCTTACTCATTTAAGCCGTGGGGATAATTATTTCTAAGATAAAATCCATGGGAGAAAAACGTTCAATGTTCATTGTGCTTGTTTTGGCGGCATCATTTCATTGACCTAGCACTTAATCGTATATGTACATAGGGTACGATTTTTTGTAACCTATCTTTCCTACCTACGTCAGTTTTTCAAAATGGTTACCAGGAGTAATTTCTAAATAAGTCTATACTATGAAGTGAGTAGAGACGACTCTAGCGGAAAAGAAAGTAACATACGCCTTATCATTTTTGAATAGTGAGAATCTGGTCAAAACTGTCATCTCTATCTAAGGATTGTACCAGTGGTTAAAAGACAAGAAGTTTGTTTATGCTGTCTTTTACCGAGCATACTAGTTCATTTGTTCTAGCGAAAACAAGCAGGTGAGTGACGGTAATATACGCCAACCCGACATTATCGTTGATGGTTCTCTATCACAGAGAGTTGCCAAGACCGTAGCCCATAATACTAATTATGATAATGGCATTAATCCGATCACTTTGTTCTCTCTTATTTGTCAATCCAATAGAAGCCAGACACAAGGTGTAAAATACGGATATGAGGCCACCGCTGAAGCGATCAGAATTCGGTTGAATAATCAATTCTAGTGCTCCCAGAAACTTTTTGTCCAGTTCCGGAGATTGCCAATGTCCGCCACCCACACCATAACTGCTCCAATGTCAGTGGCTTTACTTGCCTCATATCGGTAGCTTAGTATCCACTTATGACTATGACGCGGTTAACCTCATCTGAACTCAATACATTACTCACGACGTTGACCTAAAACTGTAATCCGTATGTCACTGTTATTCTTCTGATAGCTAAAGTTACCCATAACGTAGAATACGGCGTGTTAGTTAATCCGTACACTCACTTGAAGAACTGAAAAGATTTGATTCTTCGACATTTGAGCAAAATGAACATTTATGAGATTGATTTTTAAATGTGAATCGAGGCGTTTCATGCTTTTGTCGTGTTTTTTAAAACAAACGAAATTTGATTAATAACACATAGCAAACCAAGGCGCCTATTACGAGAATGTACTGAATTCTGAGGATTGTCAGTGTTACCTAAATTGCTTGTGACTACAAATAGTGGAACAAATTAATGATTTCGTGATAATGTTACTTTTCTATACAAAAACGCGGATTTGTGAAAATTGAACCTTTCTTCGTAGACCTTTGTCCGATAAATGTGAGTATATTTATCACATAAAATACTGAGAAATGTTTGTCAACATCCTGTTTGCTGATATTTCAAAAGTATCCAAACAATTAGCTAAAATAAGGAACCATAAGGATAAACTTCACATCTGCAAGACCTACTTAAACGTCTAAATTGGAATCATCAGTGCCTTGCAAAAGGAACGGTACAAACAGCAGACAAGCAATAAAGCCAAAATGCAAAAAACAATCTCGCACAAACTGTGTTAAAACATCATATGTCTGCCATAAATATGTTTACAGAGTGCCTGAAAATCGGGAGACAGATGCAATGCTTCATTTAATTCTCACTTTTACCTAACTTCTATTTGAAAACCTTAAGAAACAATATTTTCATTAATATTGATACTACTACCAACGATTTGGCTGCCCACAAGTGTTGAAAAATATACTTGCTGACATTTGTTAAGTTAATAAATCATAAAAAGGGAAGATAATTATGTGGAGATAAATAGAAACTCGAGGATATTACAGTAGTGAACAAGCCTACGCCAATCAACATTTACATGAGTTTAACTGTTTAGAATGTGGTCGAGAAAAACAACATATGGATAAAGTGTGATGCGTGTCAATAAGAAATTTGAATTAGTTACTGTTCACTACATTAACACTATCGATCTGGACCAGTTAGAGAAGTAGGTAAACAAAATTAGAACCAGAAGACTCACAAGAGAATGTGTGGAAAACACATAGACAACATACAGATGCTCTCAAACTAATCGCATATGGTGATCTAAAGTAGTTTTTTACAAGATCAAAGGGGGGTTGGTTAATACTCACGATAACCAGGTTCAATTATTGTTAGCAACTTTATATTAAAATATCATAAAAGTTGAATGTGTTCCTCATTTGTGAAGTAACTTAATATGGATTGCTACGGATTTCGGGTTTATCCTGTAGGTCTGCACAAAACAATAATCTGCACTTACCGCGATCAAATATTACGTCGTGAAGAAAGTTCACAAGCCACAAGATTCACCTGATGGCACATTAAAATTATTTCAAATATATCTGCAAATAAATTATCAGAGTAGCTTGAGAGATTACTGGCTTACAGATTTAGAGTTTATGTCCCGTCTTGGCGGACGGGTTGTACGTATAAGCGAATGGTTTTGTGCAGCATTCAGTACGTTTACTGAGTTGACCGTAAAAGGTCAGCTTCATACATACGGCACAACTTTAAACAACAATGCCATGTGATTCTAGAGCCTTTTGCAGCTATACTTCTTGGTCATACATTTACGTCTTCAAAAAGAGATGGTCATTAACAGTAAGCTACAATTTGTATTTTTACACACGTAGTGATCAAAGAAAGTGGGTGTTAATTCGCCGAGTTGGACGTGACACTGAAGGAACGTGGCTGTCGCTCAAAAAGTGTTCATTCAACGTTTGACGCGGTTCCGTATACTTCAAACTTAAGGATAAGCTGAAATTCAAAAACCAAAACTCTGTTAACGATTTTTGGGTGTAGTGCGGAATGATGAATCCGGATTGTATTCCAGGCAGTTAGACTGGAAAGTACGTGTGTACAGACTCGCAGATTAGCGGAGCAAACTTTGAATCAGTTCACATAAGAATTGCTAATTATCCGAGTAGAAGGGATCTGTTGGTTGTTTGGGTCACATCATTCAGTCCTTTGATTCGCCGACCCATACTGCAAAGTCATAATGATTGGGTTGTGAAATATAAAGTGACGTAGCATGAGATGGATCTAGAAAATGGAAAATAAGCGGTATTTCTCAACCCCAAGAAGAGTAGGCGCTGATACCGACGACAGGGAAATTTGTGTTTATTCTGTGCAACTTGTCTACGAACAGATTGGTGATGCGCTACGGCCAGCGGTTGTGAATATGCGTCAGCCGTGAAAAATGGTGTTTATTTTTAGTGTTGTATCTGTATATTATTTGTAATAATGTCTGGCTATAAACCACTCCCCAGATCAATGGTACTGTGGCTTCAATAATACAATTTTTGATTAAGAATAACTGGATATTTCAAAAGCACAACCTTGTGATATATCAGTAAAACTATGTATATGAGTTTTCCCCCACCTCGTTCTTTTCAACTCTGGTTTATTCTACCAGTGTAAAAAATGATATTCCGTCATGTTAAACGTGAGAACTGCGTGTCTCACATGTGAGTGCCAAACATCAAAGTTCACCAAAGTGATAGATATTGAGAATCACTTGCGCACTTGTTGAAGTAGAACCAGCGAAGTAAACGAATCTTGCTCATTTACGTGTCCGATTCGGGTCAGATAGCCGAAGCAAGTAAATGTATGGACCATTTCTATTTTGTAACAGTGCTAAATCTGTATTTGTGAATTATGCTGGCTGAGTGTCAGAACCCACCCCATTCATTGTTTTGTCCAGTACACACTTGTCTCACTACATAACTAACCCTCTCAACTCTTCTTAGTGAAGTAAATTCAAACTGAAAAAAGTGTACTGCCGTCATCAGTTTATCACGGCCACTGTTAGAACTGTAGTGGAGTTTAGTTTCTGTCTCTAAGGAGCTGTGAACAGTACTCATATCTAAGCGTTAAGATTGTCACCAGCTCAGAGTTAAATTGAGGTTATAGCAATTAGCGTTTCGAAATGTTAATCAGTGATTAAGAATAAACGAAATGCCTCAATACGATTAGTTGGTGTGACATAATGGAGAGGTGTTGATTATGAACTACGTGTTAGAGAGAAAATGATCAATATTGCATATGTTTTTATCAGACTGTCTAGATTGATTGACCAAGTTTACGCAGAATTGTGACTAAGCGTTTGAACATGGTTAACCGGTCATGTTTGATTTGGTGACAACACACAGTGTTTAGCTCACGTTAGTCTCAGGTGCACTAGGATCATAGTTTTATTCAAGGTTCGCAAAATCCTATGCAGTACTGATAAGTTTCATAGAGAAAATAAAACTCTAGCATGGGGTTTTGTGTAGGATTGAGACAAACAAAATGTTTCTCTGAATGTTGTAAGTGGTACGAAACGTGTATAGTGTTTGATTACAAGTGTTCCCCTGTTCACGTCCTCTCCGCAACAAGAAACTTTCAAAAGTAGACTAAGTTACTGATGTATGCTTACAGATCGGAATATAGTCACCGAAAATTTAGACTTCGTTGTCACATCGCTGCGGAGTCCTCATGTTTTTGACCAAAGAATATGCATGCTGAAATATTGTTTCTGTCACCTGTTCTTCCCTAATTTTCATCCGCTCAACAAATAAGATAGGTCACAGCATGGTGGCAAAGTTGTCAATGACCATTCTTTGAAATCAGCACAGCACATCTAACTGGCGTTTATCACCGAAAGAGTTCCGACCTATCAGCAGCATCTGATGTTTGATTGTTGGCTTGCGATTAAATCATTCAGACTGTCAACTTGTTGGTTTCGTAGGAGAACTGACTATCTCATACCCCAGTAAACTTCGATCATGCTCACCTTTTAACACAGTTTGATTAGCCCGACAAATTTGAGAAAAACTGTTCAATTCAAACTGTAAAGCTGTAAAAAATACATTTTCAGCCGAAGTACAACTTCAATACGGCACAAACAACCCAACACAAACAAATAAGATTGAAATTATTATCATTGATCTAATTAATGAGCACGCAATTTGTGATGTCATCATCATATTGACAAATTCCATGAAAGTATAACGATGCATGTTTCATATTTACCTGAAAGCTATTATTACTCAACTCAATTTCTGTAATCGTTTGACAGAAAATAATGACAGCCCTCTGCATGTTTCATTTACTACTCATTGACAGGTAAAAGTAGAAGTCAGCATTCGGTTGTAACTTGTGAAGGTTGACCCCAACATCAAGAAAAATACTCCTGTCTTTCTGCATACAAGGGGTAACTGCAACCTAAAATTGCATTGCTTACTGGCCGGACAATTTATCATTTTCTGGTAATTCACAAACAACAAACAAATACTTTCATGCATTTCTCAGGCGCACCTTGTTTGGATGCACTCTTTGTCACGAAATTCTCCCAAACCTGTCACGCACAACACCAGATGTATAGTGCAGTGGTAAGTTTGTTTCAATGTTGCACTTTCTAGTCGGGTCAAAATAAAACTTTCCGAGTTTAGTAGTGGGCTAAATAAACAATGCTGATGGAAATTGGGTCACAAACTCTTACATAAAAGAAAGTGCGTAAAAGGGAACGAAAGTACTTTAAGATGAACTGAATTGAATGGTAAATTGGCAGTCCGTATATAACGGTTACAACGAGATCTTTGACAACAAGACAAATTATTGTTTTGCTTGTTCATATCAGAACCGGCGGTTTTTGACGAATTTGAGCGCATATTTTCCAAGTGGGTGAATGGATTGATTTGACACACTTCTTAGCTCTTATACATTAGATTTTTCGTTGCCCGCTATTAGTTTTGGGTAACTTAACAAGTAGTTATTTATCTCCGCAACGTGAACATTTCGGGTTCGACAATTTATTACATATCACACAAAATACTGACGATCATACTTTTATTAGACATAACATTGTTAATTCAACGCACATTAAAAGTCATTTATTTTCATCTACGAAATATCAAACAATTTTCTCCCAGCCAACACGAAATCAAGAAAGCACGAACAAATATTCTTTTGCATTCAGTAACAATCTGTTAACTTCTGATCTTATAAGTGTATCCTTGTTCCCGAGGTATTCAGTCAGTCTGCTGATAAAATGTATAATTTTTATTACATTTTTAAAGGATAAACTTTAGCATTTTACTGATTAAAACAGATCGTTCTACGTAAAAATTCGTAAGATTACACTCGAACTTTCCTAATGAATTATGTGCCATTCAGGGATGTTTAGTAGAAATCAACTGACATGTCATTTTAAGTGGAATGCAATTTATTGGGACTGTGAGGCCAGTGTAACGACAATTAGCAAAGTTTTCAAAAACCCTTAGTTACAAACGTTTTCTGGCGAATGACAAAAAAACGCAGGTCAGTAATCCAGTCAGTTTTCGTAAGCAATGGTGAGTTCGCTTCTTGCATTATCCACCTTTGACAATTTTCAGTTTACTCACTAAGATTACCGCATAGCTTGAAGGCTGCTTACACGAGCAGGCAGGTGCTTGTGTTCATTTCTGTATAGACAAGGTTGGACGCAAAGTTTGATGTCTGCCATCAGAAGGACCATCTTTCTGCACCGCATCAAAAAGTCAGCTAGTAGAATTGCGTATAGACTTCCATAAACACCACAACAAATAATTGTAAGGGAGCTTGTTCCGGCAGAGTTTCAATAAACATTACTATGGTGTAATATGTAACTGAAGAATGACCAAACCTTTTTATCCGTATGCAAATTAAACACACTCAGTGAACAATGCAAATTGTAAGCGAGAAAACAACAAACAATGAAATATTAACTTTTTTCTGGGTAAGTAATTCCTGTCTCAAAAGAGAGAGACAGCCTTGTCTACTAGATGCAATTGTTTAATGATGTTCAGATAACCATCTTATGAACCTACAAAGTCAATTGCTTCAATTATTTTCTGGTATCCTTCAGCCTATTAAATTCCAGCTGAGATTAGGCTGTAAATCAACTGCATGTGAGAGTCAAGTTCGTTTTTTCGAACGAGTCACAGTCGGTGCTAGATCGCATGTGATTAGTTATTAGTCATAGTTAACCTCATACATGTTACCAAAGAAGTGCGGACATTTGTTCTTTGCCTTCCCAAGGACTATGCGAACTACGACACACCAAATCTAAAAGTCAATGACAACTTAGAGGCCATGAGAAATATTATGATTCTATTTGAAGTGGTTGATTCGAAAAATTGTTCCAAAAATACTCTTGAAATTCTATAAATTAAAATTAAAACGACATTAAGTTTGGCAAAATAAAATAGAAAATTTCACAGATCTGTAGTAATGATCATATTTATCAAAAACATTGCGGAACGTCCCACCTTCTCTTAACAGTACGATGGAGTTGTAAGCCATCTGGAATACGTTAAATAATAGGGATGAATCGGAGTTTTATGATCGCAGTTGAATCTCTACTTGTCATTTTTGAGACCAAGATTTATAAGGTATGTGACTCTGATACAGAACGAACAATGGTCTGGATAGGTTGACAGAGAACTCCCCACACTATGCATTCCAACACTTTAGTAATCGATAATGAGTGAGTGAAAGGTTTCTTCGTATTTTTAACATGATATAGTTTTATTTACAGAATGACATTCTCCGTTTTGCTTCATGTCTAACTTTTGAGATTGCGAGTCATTTACTTCACCGAATTAATGTCCTTAAAATAAGATCTAAAGACATACAGTAACCATATACACAGCATCGATGAGCAAGTCAGTAGAAACACGTATATATGAGCACATAATAATATCACCCAAAGTCTGTGATCTGAGGGTCAAGAGCACACAACGTGAGTTCTTACCAATTTTTTCCATCTCAACAGATGGTCATTTTGGTAACAGCATGGTTTGTATTCCGTGCAATAAACCAACCATCAAAGTGAACAAAGTGACAAGTTATTGAGTTGATCCTCCACAGATGGCAAAAATATTTTTTCTGAAGGAAACGTTAACCTGTTCAAATTAACCAGTTTTTGGAAATGCTCATATGCATGTTTTCTACAGTCACATACTATATGAAGAGAGAGAGAAACTATCAGAATAGATACTATCTGAATAATGTGTACACGCTATGGGAAAAGTGCCATCAGGGCAAATGATAACGTACTGCCTCCCAGTGTATGTGAATACACATGAATGCCGTGCAAATGAGTGTACGCGTTTGTGGTCCCATGTTTAACATGACCCGTACGGGAGTTCGTGGAATAAACGAAACTGCAGGCCGAACGCCTTTTGCGGTCACAACACTAGCTATAATTCAATGCTTCAAACACTGCGTGATAATTCAAAATGTGAAAGTGATATGTTGTTCGGCGCTATTTGATGATATCCTTCGTTGATGTCAACGTTTCTTTAGCGCGTATTGTATTGGCTAGGTATTTGAAAGTAGTTTGCCAGATTTGATAGGTTAGAAAAGAAGCGATTGGGAAAAATCTGGACGTTGCCTGGGTTCGAACCAGCGACGGTAATACAGTGTCAATGCACATCGGTAGCTTTGGTGGATTTCAACGTGGACTGACCTAGATACCCTGCTTGAGCAGTCAGTCGACCTGATCATTTGGTGGATGGGTGGTTTGGTGGGTAGCTAGTTTCGAATGTGACATATCTGAGCCCCCGGCAGAACCTAGTAGCTCAGTTGGCAGCGGCCGGCCCAGGCGACTTTTGCAGCGTTTGGGCATGTTGCTTCTGTCGCTGCTTCGAATCCAGCCGAAGTCCAGATTTTTCGTAATTGGGTATCTTGTAAGTTTGAACACCACCCACAATTGATCGCAGCTATCGCATTCCCACAAACTTTACAGCCGGCCCCTTTCGAAAAGAAGCAACAGACTCGAGTGTCCCCTAACATGAGCCCATCATTAGAGCATATCCTTCCCACGGCGAGGACTAGAACGTTTAATTCCTTACACAACCAAACAGGCATTTAAAACGTTACATTTTTATGCAAACATAATCCAGTTCACAAAACTACCTTTGTGGTACCCGGGTGACCTTTGTTTCAAAACAACTCACTGAAATGCCGCGAGAAGCAACAGTGTGGAATTTTCACTAGCGCCTTAAATCAATCCATTCCATAAAAGCCATGAACTCAGATGTTGATGAGTCAATATAGTGGTTATCTGGCAAGTCAAGTAACAACGTGCTGCACTGTTTGAAATGCAAGGATAAGCGTTCTGGATGATAGTTAACCAGGCTACCAGTGGCAGTGACAATGCCTTCTGAGGTGCCCTCTATACGGCACATGTATCTCCACCAAAAACACTGAGGCATGCATGGGTCCAGCTGATCTCTTACCGTTTATTTGTAAAGATGACCCTCCGACCTTCGCAGAGAGTTGGTGGCAATGCTCTTCCCGTGATCACGGGTTTAATGGTGTTGCATCGTCAGTTGTTATGGCCATTGCGATATGTTTTACTACCTGCCAGGATAGCTTTAGACCTGTTTAGTCTAAACAAAATCAATGCACTTGCTAGTGAATTGATAAACAACGTGAGGAACCAAATATTTAAACAAAGTGAGCTGGTGGTTATGGAGAAATGGTAATTTGTGATTTGTTTGGTGATTTGTTCAAGTACAAGAGAGAAGCCACATATGTACGAGATTAAGCAGACTGCGATTTGTGCTTTGTCTCGTTTCCAAAATAAGCCTATACTGACAGGAGAAATATAATTTTCGTTTAAACACTTTGAACTGGTTCATCTCATTTTATCACCTGGTTGTCAATTTCATTCGTCACCAAGTCAAAAATGTGGAGCTGCCGTTTCCTTCAACTTCACGAGACAAAGATTAATTCGAACGAACAGAGCTGAGAAGGTCAGGCTAATCAATACAAGTAAAAGTCAAAATTCAAACATACTGCTCATACCACTTGGTTTTGATAACGCTGAGTTGGATTGGTCATCCATTCATTCCTAAACATACCAATCGGTGTTATGTGCACCAGTGTGATCGAAACAACTCACTGCGGTGTTCTGGTTCAGGTGACTGGATACTTAATTTGAATATACATGTATGTGTTCTCTGTGTCTCCATCTGTTTGTTGTTTATGATCTGTATGATTTACTTTGACGACTGACGAGAAGAAATGGAATACTGACGTGCTATAATGTACATCTCCTTTGAAACGCAATTTGCCAAAACTTCTATTTTCACCGTTCAACGGAATGAAACTGTTAGTTAGGTCATAGCTTTGATGGTTATTCGTCCCAAGCTGTCTTTTTATGCTCAAAAAATTGGCATTGACCTTACTTCTAACTTGGTCCACGTACGCTGGGTTGAACAAGGTTTAGTTACTCGTTGGAAATTAGTGGTTTTGTTTTTAGTTAACCGTTTAATATCAATCTACTTTTCACGCTCCTCTTGTTCACTATTTAAATGATCACACGAACCAAATTGAATTCGTAAACTTTCTGTAATTCAGAGCCTGCAAACTACGACCACTGATCAGCTGTTTCACTTTTGAGTCAGTGTTTGGACGCAAAACCTGAACATTTGAGGACAGCCGCTGAACTTTTGGGATTGTTGGATTAACGACTTTTGTTTTGTCGACATCAATCAACTGTTACCCAAGCTTTGCATTACCGAGTGCCAAAATATAGCTCAAAATAAACGTGATATTATTGATTCATGTGTTGTTAACATTTTTGACAGATTTCAAGTTGGGTTATGGAAAGACATACAGAAAACTGCTCACCTTCAGCGTTAAATGGATTCAGCTGTCTCAGTAATTTCACACTGATTCTGCCCCAACTAAATTCAACCCAACACCGTACATAAGAACTTACCCGTATTTTTTGCATGGACTGAATAGTTTGCGGCGACGTTAGACACAACATAATGTTTATCTTAGAAGCGATCCAATTGCAAAAAATCTGGACTTTAGCTGGATTCGAACCAGTGACAGAATAACCATGCACAAACGCGGCAAGCGCTCTACCGGCTGAGCTACTAAGCTGGTTTCCTATCGCTGGTTCGAATCCGGCCAAAGTTACGATTTCTTGTAATTTGGTCTCTTCTAAAATTATCTAATCTGCCAAATCACTTATCAGCAATAATGTTTATCGTTATCTGGTAATTCATGTGTGCTTTCGGAAAACCAAATCGTGCGTGTGGTTGTTTTTGACCGATGCAACTAGAATATAAATAGATCATACGTTGTTTCACATGACTCCAACATATCGCATACTAACTCAGAAGTAGATACGGAGTCCGTTGATGTATTTTGCACTAGATATCGCAAAGCATTTACCGTTCTTCGTCTCTACACTTGCACACTGAAAAATTCCTTCTAATGTTGATTAATGTTGCATTCTTATAATCACTGTAGCCTCGGAAAAACGGACTACTGCATGTTCATCATAGCATATCCAGTATTGTAAAAGACTATGTTAGCTAAAGTTATCTTAGTGGCTCACCTCAATAATCAAAACCGTCTTAATAGCTTCTGGTTATAACACCAACAATGATCAACAACCTCGCCGCAATTTAACCATCTGTTTGACAGTATTTATCAAGGCGAAATGTAAAAACCAAATTCTGTTAACATCAGAGCTGAGACGCTACTGTACAAAAAGGTACAACAAAATTGTTCCACTAGAATTCAGAGGTGTAACACAAAACGTAGTTTACGATGCACTATCATGTTCGATTTTCTTTCATATTTGTGTGTGCGTACCATTTGATGACGATCTTCTGGACACTTCCAAGGTTGGCAGATTCTGCACTCTTTGAATGAAAAACATGTTGTCGAATCGACCATACACAGATTTTTGTAGGATATAAATTGCTGTATCGGAATTACGTTGAAAATGTCAGTTCAAATAACATTTAGCGAAGGGATTGACCCAGATATCTACTGTGTTCTATTAACTGGTTTATTACGCAATGGAAGATTTATGTAATATTTTCGTACTTGTAATACACAGCGCAGTAGGAGTTATACTTCATCTCTAACAATTTAATTAAAAGAGACTTAATTATATTTCATTATAAATTCATTTAACGGTACTTAGCAATATCATGATTAGCGGGCATCTGACGTATGTTAGTTCACCGATAAAAAAGTTCACTGAGAGCCGGAACACAGGATGCTTACATTGTCCAATTTAGTAATATTTTCATCAGGAATTTCCCAATTGATTTGCAAAATAACTGTGTTTCAGTTTGTTTTAGTCTTACGTGTTTTTACTACAACGTTTTTGCCTGACATCTCCATTTGTTTACTACATTTGCGTGAATTCACCAATTCTTCCCTACTGGTTGAAAACAAAAATTGATGAGATAGAAGGCAGAACGCGGACAGAACCTACCAATTATACGTCAAACAGTTACTCAGATATTTGAATAGAGCAGATATTCTTTAGCGGTTGATCCATTTCACCGAGAAAATTTCCCATTTTTGAGTAGTTTGGTTTTTCTCTGCTCACCTCCATCATCGCACATTGCCATTCATTTGGGTTTTTAAGTGAACAATCTGTAACCGTTTGATATAGATTGTCAGTCTAAATGTTGCGCCGATATTGAACGATTGTAAGTAAGCTGTATAAGTGTGTTGTTATTATATTCACCTAGACACATAAGTTACGACTCACACAGTATTGATATAATCCATTCAAACTGATAACAAGTTGCCGAGAATCCCTTCGAGTCATAGACTTACCATGTCTAAACGTTCGTTCCCAATGATCCGTCTATTCCAGAAGTGGAAAATTGCATTAGGGTGATCTAATAATGAATGCGTGTAAACAACTAGCCAGAACGTGGCCTTGACAACCGATGAGTTTGTGAAAAGAAATCATCCATTAAATAATTAGTGACCACAAGTAAGTGAAATAATCCTGCACTTGGACGTTAGTAGAATCATCTGCCGGACTTGTGCGCGCAAAGACAATTAATGAAAATGCCCTTTTTGCTAGAGACGGCAACTGTCACCTAACCTGTAACACAGTTTGATATCGCTTTATCTCACTCGACCATATTAGGAATAACAATCTAAAGCTGACTTCATATGTGGTCCTAATGGAAATGAACCTGTGTGTGCCTGCATCTTAGTCACTTATGCCTATAAACTAATGAATGAATAACTTCCCCAATCGTCAATAATCTCATTGTAACCGTATTTGCCAGAAACGAAGTTTTGTAACAACTATTTGTTTTTGAAAATACCTTTCCAGAGTATCCTCGGGGGAAGTAAGGTCAGTTATCCCTGTTTGGTCAAGTGATTTCTGCTTAATTGCCTAAACTACACAAGCAATTAACAGCAAACAACCATTGCAAAACAAACAACATTGGTATATTTAAGAGAACAGGACTCAACAGTGATGAAATATAGACTGTTATGTGCCAACAGTGTAAGAAAAATAAATAGCAGGAATAGTGAACATTCCAAAAAACAACGAGGGTTCGTTTTTACAGCTAGTAAAAGATGCGTGATAAATGAGGTTATCTAACAAAATATACCATACAACACGGTGAAATAAGTGTCTAATTGATTAATCCTGTTTTCAGTGAGATATACGCAATAAGCATAAGGTCTTCGCGATAACTTTGTTGGTGCACTACTCACATACAGTCAACTGTTTCTCGTTAACCGGTGACAATTCACTGGTGTAAGTGAGATCGCTAACTTGAAGAGTGCGACACACAGGCCGTGTTAAAGGTTTGAAATTCTTTAAAAACGTATCTTTAAGTAACAATTAATTATAGCCGCCAGTAAGCAAAACGATTTAACAAACGAACTGAAGTTGACAGAACAGGCAACCCAGTAGAATCAAATTCACCCAGCCACGTGTGACAAATACGACAAGTATGGAAGATAGCAATTCATTTACAAGCCACTTTTTCTTGCAGCTCCTACTGAACAAAGGCTCACCGGCTGTAAGTACTGGATGAGAGGCAAACACGACATAACGAATGGTGTGGTACAAGCAAACTTTTTCCCGAAAACACAAAGTACCTAAACTACTGTAGCTGGCAGTCGGTTGTAGTTGCACTGCAGTCAACGATAACCAAGGTAGACATCTTTACAAAGAAATAACGGAACAATATTTATGGGTACCTTGGGGGTAGTCGTGATAAAAATTCGTAACGCAAAGAATGTGACCTAATGATTCTAGGTAAGAGAGCTGTTAACTGGATTCAACCTAATGTACTTATCTTCTGGGTGGACAAACCATGTACTCTGAGATGATCCTTAAAAATGAAGACAAAGTCTAAAATATTCGAAGTATTTGCATGGAATTTAGCACAAAAGCAAAATTGGGAGCTAACAGCTTACCCATAGTGCACTGGCAAATCATATCGAGGATAAGACTGACGTAGTACGACTACCGAACTCTTTTTGAATCATTTGCACATTCGTAAAGTTATCCACGCCTTCATTATGTGAAACGTGATTGTGACTCAATGTGAATTTTGAGATACTATCAGTTGAGATGTCTGAAATTACAATGTACAGAATGGCAGAAACTTAGAGAAGATAATCTTCCACAAAACGACCGGTGTGGAACTGATGTGTCTGACTGTGCCGAAGGTATCCATAACTTAACCAACAACAACTACAGTTATCTTTTTAGCTACTCCTTAGAAAATGAAGGTTTACCAAAAATTACGACAGACGATTTATCCCACTAATTCACGAACTAAAAAAGATGCACGATTGAAGATTTTGACTGAACGTTAACCCAAAGTGTTCTCGACGTTAACTGAAGATGTTATGTTTAGCGCATCCTGCTCGCATAAACTAATTCGAACTCACACTTAGCTACAGGGGCACTATGCAAAAGATACAAGCAACTCAAACGGCAGATGTCATACCTAATGTTCTACACCCACAATTGCGATTATTCAAACTGAATGTCAGTTCATGTGTCTGAATGACTTAAGTCTATGTAACACAACGCCATACACATTTCCTCAAAAGCTAATTTATCTCTACCCTCTCGTCTTTTTCCTTCAGAAAGGGTTCACATATTTGTAACCTACCTACGAACTAATTAAGGCTCATCTCAATGCATTTAAGGATGACAAAAATTACTGAGCTTACCGATTACGTTCGCGAAAACTTTTTAAAAGTCTGTGTTTATCGAAACGCGCTGTCCATGAATGTACCATTTCTGTACAAACGTTTTCTGTTGACTGTAATAAAAATTCTTCTGTTCCTCGCGTCCTACATTTCAGTGGCTTAGCAAAATTGTTTGACTGTTATCACCATTATTACCAAACGAGACAGGAAGTTCACAGAAATGCACAGGTTTGGATTGCGTTGATAATACCACGTGAAACTGGGCATGTGATGAGGTAGTTTATTCGTACATAATGGGTCGATAATGTCAGGATGACTACACGTAAAGGACAATCTCGGCGATCGGTCAATTGCAACATCTGTCGGATTTATTTTTTCGGTCCGGTAATTTGGGTTAGTCTCATGTACATATTCAACCGTTTTTTCGCAAAATAATAGTAATCTAGACAAAATGTTTGAACCACTGGAACGGACATTTTAATGTAATTACGATAGGTAGAAGCCTAATCTCACTGCCAATAAAGTGTTTTAGCCTAAAGACCACTAAAATGCCTGCCATATCAATTTAATTTTCACTCTAGTAAATGCATGTAAATACCTTTTGCACAACTTCTCTATCACCATCCACCCGGTTTCTTGACAAACACATAATCAGTCATTAGTAGGCATCCACAAAATGAATGGAAGCATTTATTCAGTTAGCTCACATTACAATGAAAAGATATCATTGGCTTTCTCAGTCCATTGTAACAGTTGGTATTGCGTTTGTTCAAGACGTAAATTCTAAGGCTACATTTAGGTTACAAGAAAACATGAAAACCACACAACAGTAGGAAACATGATACAGTCGCCAAGCCTAGAAACGTTATCTGGGGACATCTACTGTGGGAACAATCGAGCTGACGAGAACGTAGGCTTCTTCCAGAATGTTCTCATCTAGCAAACCAGCCAGAGAGTGCTTTTATCTCAAACTGAACTCATTTATAATCAGTCTGTAACTAGCCAACTAATCTTTTATCAGTTCTTATCGGAAGTGCGTGAAAATAAACAGAATTGACAATATTTAGTCTATTCTAACTTCACAACGTCGCTTGGTTCTTTCCCTGAAATATTTTTCTAAGAGCGTCAAACGTACGATGTTTACTGCCAACCAAGCTTTATCTCAAAACGGTTTTGAATGATCGTCACCTAATATGAAGTATAAAATAAATGGGGGTGAAAGCGTCTGTTCACCTCCGATCTATGAGGCAATGGACCAAGCCGAAGGATGCTATCCAGTGAACGTAAACTGTTTTCGGTGAACTAGAACCTCACAATCTATTAGCATGGTTAAACATTTTGTTGAATCATGAAAATGACGTATAACTTACGCATCTTTTCAACTCCAAGCGGCGGCATGCAAGTTTAAAATCTTTTATATTTGCTTCTTTTTGGTGACTTTTACTGTTTTGTATTGATTTGCATCATTAGTTGAAAGAACCTTGTTGTTGCTACCAGATTTGCTCTCCGTCTCAAAATATATTTGTTTGACCAACGAAAAGTTGCCGGCTGTATGATCAAGAAACAATTAGGCATGGAAAATGCAGGACGGACTGAACGATTGTTCAAAATCAATTGGGTGAAATGGATTATCAATTCAAGGTTCGGCAGCAATTGAACTCTCTCATACTTTGTCACAGATTACAACTGACAAACTTCTATTGCAACCTGCAGTTTAATAGACAAGAATGTAAGTTCCATGAAATTGTCATTTAAAAAGATTATCTGACTAATTCTATGACTTACAAGCTTTATACCGATTTGAAATAAGTCGGTTTTGCTATGCCAGTAAATAATGTCATTTTAACTCTAGGTATGATTCATCTAGGCGTTCCGTTTCAAATTCTGTTGCAAAACAGTCATTGGTGAAAGACCGTCACTTATCATCGACGCTTGCAATGGTTTATTTGGTTGAGAGGCATCGAGGAGTTATGCATAACAAGAAATGGAATGTCGTTATTTGCAACATCTCGCTGCAGTCGAAGGTGAATTCAACCTGCTTAATCAGTTTAAAACTCACAACTGTTGACAAAACTTCGTTCACCCATCACATTTCGCTAAGGCTCACGTTATTCGTTAGCTGTTAATGAATCATTTCTTTCAGATATTCAGTATTTCAGTATAGCTTAGATCATATATTCAACTGCCGGAAGACAGCCGGATTGAAAATTTAAACAAAATAAATAAACAAAAATTGCAATGTACGGAATCATTCCATATCTTCCTTCGTCCATATAGATTAACTACATCCTGCTTTTTCAGTTAGTGTTAATTTTGAATCAAATCACAGCTTGATATATTGGGCAGCTATATGACGGGACGTTCACTTAAGATCGTAGAACAACTCAGGATAGACAGTAATTACGGTGTTCAAGTGTTATGGCGACTAAAAACAGACGTGTCTAGGTAGGCGTTTTGTTCAACTGTGCCAAACCATTCTATAAAAATGAATATCTATGGAATGAAGCAACTGTGTGGAGTTTTTGTTAAATTTTAATAGCTAACAATATGTATATATAGCAAACTGTATAGAAAACTTTCTAGGTTGCTTTTTGTGTGTTATTCAGGTTGAATGAAGTGGCTTTTTATTAAAACACAATTTGTATACGACAGTCTATTCTCTGTCTGTGTAACCGTTTGATGAGTCTATATGAATCTTTCACCTAATTATTTAAGTCTGTCGCCCTACGAACACTGTCGTAGCTCCGATCGCGCTTCAGTAGTCCAAAGCAACTTCACAACAAGCATTTCTCGGACAATTATAAGTTGGAATATTGTGATGGTCATCCCGAATACCTGTGAACAACTTCTATGAGTCCAATCTTGCGGTATTTGACTTGTCTGAACTCCACGGCTTTTGCGTTACATCCGTCCGTTTTATTGTCATTAACAGTCAAATAAAATGACCCGGTATTTACTTAGATTATTCAGTAACTCATATTCAACCATTATAATTAATAGAAAAACCACTCCAGGGGAATGACTACCCGAAACTTCACAACTAGACAAGAACAGTGAAGGAGTAAGTTTATATACATCCCAGGATGGAAAACTTTTTCAACGTTTCACATACTGGAAGCCATATAGTCTGACATGTACACCAAAAAAACAACCAACATGGAGACGTCCATCTCTGGCAGCTGAAGTACTGGTATTCAATCCAACGAGTAGATCTTACAAGATCAGTTTGGAACACAACATATCTTTCCGTTTTCCGTGGCACTTGCCAGTTTACTTACATTTGAACAGATAAAACGAACCGAAATTTACACCAACGGTAAAATACACATATGCCAGAGTAGTTGGCCAAACTATTGAAGCACAACCATGACCACAGAAATCGGCCCTCTTCGACAACTTAGCATATCAAGCCAATAAGTCGGTTTTCTTCGTTATGAACTTCTTCGGTTATGTTAGTACGAAATACAAAATACACCTTCCTCCTGTTCATTGAAACAGGGTTGATTAGGCGCTATCGACAGATCTTCCGCATACGAAATTCCTTCACACAGGCCAATTGATTGTACTGATGGAATCTTCGACTTCATCGGACGAATTGAACCCTTGAGCTGATGTCTGTGTGTGCACATACGTGCGCACTAGTTTGTATGTGCAACTTCCTGCAACGTTTTTGTCTTTTGTCACCCAGTCACCGGATATTTATCGACTAACCTCGGCCAAACGTTGTAATTGTTATCGTTTTGTCCTCGATTCTGTTTTGCATGATAGTGGTGGAGAAACAGCGTGCGTCTGAAACTGATCAACTTTCCTTGTTTTCAATTATCTTCTGATGTTTTATAGACATTACTGGTTAGTCTACTGTGGCAGAATGACTCGCCTAGGTGATATTCACTGATCCACTGTAAACAGAAAACTTGGTTTCAGGATATGACTGATGTGAAAAATAGATGGTTAGTATCGTTCAAAATCCACTTTCATATTATAACTTTGTAGGTGGCACGGTATTGCAGTAAAACAACTGTATACCAAATGCTTACAGTAGTTCGAATAGTTTTGCGGTTTTGATAACAGTGATGTGTCTGTTTCTCAACAGATTACTGCAATTCATCCATGCCTTGAACTGCGATGAGTAAGCACCGTGAAAGCTGCTAGTAATGAGTTGCAGCAAACTGTATACAAAGTAGTGAAAGAACATGGCTTTGTCATTTTGTCATGTATTTGTCAGAGCCCCTCAGAAGAATATTGGCGCTTATTGCAGTAAGTACAAACTGCTCTCAACACAGACCGTCACGTGTGACTACTCATACAGTTATCATTGGGATCCACGAATACTAATCTGGGTAACCAAGTCCAAGTAGAAGATTCCTGGGCTGCCTAACACGTTTCTTGCTCTAAGTTAACAAAACCTGTGTCATCTTAAAGCAAGTGGTTTCTGGCTGTGATGAGAATTCAGCTGTAGCCCAGAAATTTCGAAACAGCGACTCAACTACATTTCTGTCACAGAACAACGGGGGAAAATCCACCGTTAAACTGAAAGTTGTTTGTCTTTGTGGTTTCTAACACCGTTGTCCTAGCAAAAAATTACACGTTTTCTTCAATCCAGTGTGTTTGTCTAAGAGAGGTGCCGACATGCTGGTTGATTTCGTTACACAAGTTTGTATAATGTATGCAAGTTTCAGTGGGTTGTTTATGGCATTCTTAAATTTTGCACGAACTGAGTTGTACTGGAGCAGCGGTAACCGTGTTATAACTGTTCTCACATCAGCTGAGCAAGGACGCCAACACTAGTTTCTTTGAGCTGCTACGAGATTTCTAGCTTGGATCAAATAGAATGTGCTTATTCACAGTCTAACACACTGTAAGTAAACGTAAGCAATGAAAATCTTCACCACCATTAATATGAGACTTTGCATTCCTTTTCATTCAGACTCAATAATTGTACTCTGCTGTTTCCTTTTGGCCGTGACACCTTAACCTAGTTCACTCCACTAGTTTTAACGTCAATCCGTACAAGCATTAATGATTGTATGAGTAATATCGTACACTTCGGCACTAAAAAGAGACTCATGTGCAATCAGTACAGTGATATAAAACAGTAAATTGGTTGAGGGGTAGTTGAACAATATTGTGAATAAAACAGTTGAGGGTACTAAACGTTCTCAGGAAATACACCCCGAACGTACCAATTAGTAAGAAGTGTTTGTTGGATCTTTTAACGAGTATGTGAAACTTGGTCAAATATGGAACGCCTTCGGTCAGTGTCCATTGCCATGGTCAATGTTATTGAGTTGAGGCGACTGCGACTGTGTGCCCAGGCCTTCTCGTAGAACTTCAACTTCCTTTGACGTAAATTCTATGAGTCACACGGTTGGGAACAGTCATGGGTGAAACACTGGTGGTCGCGAGGTCCATTAACCAAATTCATGACTCTTCGAAATAACTTTTGTTTATTGTCATGCATGACAAAACGTTGTATCTATTCACCTTCTTAGATGGGTTGATAGTCATTCAATGAATATGAGGTTTACAGGAAACTCTTAACAGCAACATAGCTGCAACGTGAGAACAAAACAAAGCAGATTAAGTTGTGATTAATCTTTCTCTTTGCCCTCTTGTTGCTATGTTCGTTGTTCAGATAATGCCCGATTTGGGAAGAAAAATGAAGCAGTGTGAAGAATTGTGCTCTCAAAGGTATTCACAGTAATCTCAATTGTCGCTTCAGGATACACATTTGATGACAATATGATGATTACAAGGGGATGACAGGAAAACAAGCGAACAACTTCATTTGTTCATGATGAGTAGAAACAACATAATGCTTGAATAGGTTAGAAGGAATCTGAATGAAACTAGAAAACTGGTTGAGTGGGTTGTTGAGAATGAAAAAATATTTTGTTAAAACCCCAGAGAATATCAGCGGTGAACAACAAAGTAGATGGAACGATATAAAGCCCATGAGACGAGGACTATTTCTAGTTAGTTCGACTGATAAATAAGTTAGCTTACTGGTGAGTAGTCGGGGATTTGGTTAATTTCAAGTTGAACATCACCCACAAATGATCGTATATGTCGCATTTCTATAGACTTTCCAGCCAGCCCCTTTCGAAAAAATGCACTAGACTCGAGTTTCGCTTTGATTAGAGCAGCTCGTCAGTAGTGCATATCCACGCCACTGCCGGGACTAGAACTCTGACCGTGCTTTTCATGAGACAACCGTGTTTACTCTTGCGCTACTGACCCCACATTAGGCACGACCGAATTATCATCTATGGATGTCCAGACACTTTCGCTTGTGAGTAATGATCAGGTTGCCCGATCGCCTCGAGAGGAGACATAGTAACTGTCCTGTTTACTCCAATCAATGAACATTCGACCAGGGCTTCTCTGCACACTGAAATCGCAGAACTTACTAAGTTGTTGAGGGATATTTTGATTACTGATGAATAATATGGTATTTTGGTTTTCGTATAGATTGAGCTTGATCAGTCGAGCAAAACTCCAAGTGACTATATTCGCGACGATGCTGAGCTTTTGATTCACGTGCTGTTATAACTGGATAGTTCACAGAAGTATCCAAATTATAAAAATCGGCGTCTTTCAGAATACACTCTTCAAGTCGCAGTATTCATGATTCAGACTCACACCCTCTCTGCTTGGCTTCTTCGACATTTATTGTTTCTGTACTCCTGTTTAGAATTTGTCTGTATGGTGTGACTGATTTCAGATTTAGTAGCTTACACCTCAATAATTTCGTAATTATTAACAGTTTAGGACTAATTATCATTGTGTGCTAATTTGGTTGATTTATTAATGGTGTAAAGTCAGTGTGAGTAATGTTGAACATTTCACTGAACAGACATTCAGGAAAAACTGTGTAATGAAATTAATTTTCCAGATGGCAAATTTGTGCCACACAAATTGTTCGGGATGCAAAAAACAACGAATTGTCACGTAATTCGCATCTACTCAGGTTGAAATGAGATCTCTTATTTTCTCTTTCACCAATGAGTAATTACATATATTTATTTTTAATAGCATTTTTGGTTATATTTTCCGCTATCAAACACGATTAAACAAAACAGTAGGCGTTGTCTGAAAAACGTAATAATTTTGAATTGTTTTGAGTTACAAACATAATTCTACTCAAATACGCATTCAATTTCGTTTGTAACTCCTGCCCATGATGTCAGAACCCCAATGATTTCTTTTAGTTTATTGTCACGCAAAAATCGTTAAAGCTGTAATTACACTTTCAATTATCGAATAGTGAGTTTGATTAAGAAAGATGTCAAAGAAATATTATTAATTTTTGCTATATATTTGGCACAATTATTTTGTGTTAAATGTGGTAAGCAGTGTGTCACAAAAAATCACATGAGGATTTGAAGTTTATCCACCAGAAATGCAGAACAAACTTAATATAATGATAGAGGATGGAAAAGTCGGGTAGTGGTTGTTTATTCCAGTGGCTACAATTATTTTGTGAGCTTAATCTCAATATAAACATTGGAACCCAGTATTATTGCTTAACCTACTAATTTTGTTTGTTTCAACGAGCCCGAAGTGAGTTTTGATTACTTTCATACATTTATTTTCCACAATGATCAATGAACCAATAATCGTTAATTTTTCAATAACGGCAACGCTCTCGTGCTCGATAACCGATGTGTTCAAAAATTACCTTGCTTAACGACAGGAAAATTGTTTCGGAATTCTGTTCAACAACTTAGTGACCAAACGATCCACGCCAAAGAATTGGCTACTTTCTGAGTAAACGACGTAAACCGCTGTTTTAAAGCAACTTCATGGACATCCAATTCAACGTACTTTGTGACAAATGTTACTGATTCAATGATTACGTTGATTCCGGATGATGAGTACTGTGCAATCTAAGTAGAGTTGCATTTTCTCCACAAGTATGCATCACTAGATGGGATAAAATATTTTATGACAGCTACACATCAGCTGTCTCTAGCATTTCCACATATGTTGCGGCTTTGAATATTCTAGTATAAGCGCTTTCTATATTGAAGGAATACAACCTGGAAAATCTGCTAACACTTCTGCAACGACTTAGTCAGAAAATGGAAGTCGGCAGTAGAAGACGAGTGCAGAAAATGTTGGTTCCACACAGACAACTATGAACCCTGATACCAACACTCATGGAAGAATATCCTTATACTGTCGTAAAATGCATTTATCTTACATTCAGTTTCCAATTCTCTTTACTCATGCCATATCTGAAATTTGAGATCTTTGCCTTCACTTGATTTTCGATTTCTAGAATCAGACAAGAAATGTTCGACTTATTTGAGTCAGCTGACACTGCTTTTTAATGGATTTGTTTTAAAATTTGGAATGTCCCTGGTATAAGTAGTTCGGACTTGGAAGGGTGTAAAAAGAACTGGATTGAAAATTTGTTTTTTTTAGGTTGTTCTCAATTTATTTAAAAATATATCTGCTCGCAGTATTATGAAAATTATTACTAATGGACACCGGAGCATGCAACAAAAACCAACATTATTATGAGCAACATAACCGGAAAGCGTACATGACAACAGTGGAAAGAAGAAATTTATATTTAACTTCGCATGGTGATCAGTATGTGTACAGGAACTTCCTTTATTTTCAAGAAAGTCACGTCTTTCATAGTGCTTGGTCTGGTATTACCGAGTCCAGTTCCGTACAAATTCGCATTTGCTAAGTAGAAAAAACTTGACCAAAGAACTAACCCATAATTGCAATGCAACCTGCTGAAACACGTCCGCTAAACACTATCGGTTGGTTTAGAGTTGTTAATTTTAGTGCTATCAGTTTCACACTGTGGAATCTAAGTAACCGAATCCATCTGCATTAAGCTAGAGACAATATTGTTTCATTGTCACTGGCGCTCTTATTCCGAAGTAAACTGTAGCGCTTATTGCTTGTTTCAGTTTTTCTACATAACTTCAAACTTGGCAGCATTGTAGAAATACTGCAGTAAGAGGACATCTGCCAACTAAGGGGCATGTCAACTTAAGTAGCGCGTCAGAGTGCACGCTCGCTAAGTGACAGAAAAGCCGAATTCTATTGACTGTTTTATGTTCTAAAACTGGCATATCAGTGCGCGTGAGTTAGGAATGAAGTAACAAGCGGTAAACTGGAAACATTTCACTCAGTGAACTGCAAAAGGTGTTGATAACAGTAAAGTAAAAACTAATGACCAAAATAAATAATGGCTCTAGAAATATTTCAAATATTGTAGTAGGCGTATAAAAAGGATTAATTAAGTTGCACGCAGAGCCATGAACACTATAGGAGCTTCGAATTGGAAAGTAAGTCCTCCAGGAATAACCGCGGTCGTGGGCGATTTCCTGCGTCAACGGATCACTCTGAGAAAGTTCTGTCATTGAAATTCATCGCCTGAGTGACCAAAACGTTCTCCAGAAAGTAAACATGGGTAAAATGCCTCAAAATTTCTGACAGTAAAACAGAACAAGGAACGTTTTGATACATGAGATTTGCCTCTTCTGTCTACAACCGAACGCAACCGGCAGCCATACTGCAGTTAGCCGTGAGTACGTTGAAAGTACTTCAGCGGAATTCAAATCTCTGCGTCAATGAATATAAGCACTACTGACGAGCTCCGACATGAGCGGCATTCAAGTTTAGTGTCGTTTTCCGGAAAGTTCTAGATGAAACGTCAGTGGAAGTGATAACCATAATTGGTTATCATCAGTGGCTTTTAAATGATTTCATAATCCATTTTTGTGCTGAGTGATGGTATTTAAAACGTATCGCACTGTCTAACAGGTTTTCGAAAAGACAGCATACATCATGTCGTTGTGTTCAGCTCAAACTTTGCCACTGAGTTACGAGAAGTAAGTATCGTTATGTATATGTATGATGTGAATATTTCTGCTCGCAACAAACAGAAGTGGTTCAATTTGAACAGGACGATATGAATCATGTTACTGTTTCTTACTTAATTTATAACAACTGTGACAATGAACTGTATAGTCACTTTTCCTATAAGAAAACTGAAAGACTTTTACATTCATCTGTCATTTACAGTCTAACATCACGTATTTTTTGACATCATCTTTGTTGGTAACACGTCTGGGTAATCTCAATTAGTACGTCTAACTACCTATTCTGTCTCCATAGGTCGCCTGTACTTTTGCACGAGTTTGATGCTTAAATATGTCGAACCGCTGTGTGATGCACAATACTCCATTACAAATTCACTACTGGTTGATTGAGAGAAGTCACACAGTTTTCGGATAGCCAGAAAATACAGCTCCATTGTTTAAACTGAAAATTCACATTTTCACGATGCTCTGATGTTTTGTTGCATCATCCGCGAATATTTTAAAATACAACATAAGATAATGGATAACATAGTCTTTACTTTATGATAGAATAAGTTCGTTGATAGGACATAACGTTTTGAACAGAAAGTGAATTAAGGCTGTCTTTTGGGAAATAAAGCGTTGTTATGTTAAACCGCTTTATCGAAACAATTTTTTAATCTTTGTGTAATTAAAACGAATTAAATGGAAAAATTCACATATTTTTCAAAATAAAATGGAAATTCTCAAACACAGTGAATGTCTGATCCGCACACTATTGTTCTGCTGTATTCGTAAATATAATTTTACACTTGTCGAGGATTTTGTAAATTCTTCTGACATACATGGATCCACAAAGGTACCGTCGTTTTAGATCACAATAATGGAACCGCATCAGAAGTGTGTTCAGTTCAGTTCATATGCCGTCTGGCTTAAAGTTTCGCTGTTTTGTTTCTTGCGCTCTAGGCACAATGATCCGATTTTGTTGTAACCGGTGATGAAAGTGATGTTACACTGTTTTTCTGTGCAAGGGATTCAGTGGATTCGACAAGAAATCAGAAGACGGAAGATTAGTCAGCATGGTACTCCCAATTCGTTGTGGGTGTCATTGTCAGCGCCGTCGCCTCGGAAGCTACATTCAAACTGTAAAACGTCTGAGGGAGCAGAGCTGAAGGAGAAGTCATATGACTTACAGAGAAGGCCTGTAATTAATTATAATTTAAGAGTAGAAAGAATTACTCTGGAATGTTCACACAAATGAGAATGTGAATAACTCTAGTGAACCCTGATTACACCCTTGTGATGTTCGTTCATCGCATTGCTTTGTTGCTATGCGCTCAACCTGTATAACCGAATGTTTTGTGAAATCGACTGATGAGAATAACCGAAATGTTTGCATCTGGTAATGTGTGCTTTCTTGCCATCTTGATAAACTGGATAAAGAGAACTTAATGTTTCACGTCATTTGTTCCGATCCATTTAGATAAGCTTCGGAAACAATGATGACCAACAATCAGTATGGGTAGGCTAATACTAATTCACTAGTTACATCGGGTGCTTTTAGATATAGGATGTATACGCCACTCACTGATTTATAGCCATACTATTAGTGAGAATGGTATACTTTCCAATCTTCATACTGTGCATACGTCCATCGAATTTTCATTATGGGTGAGCACTGACTGACATTCCTTCAATATTTCGTACGATAATCCTAAGCATTGCCTAGTTTCTCATAGTTTAAAATTGTTTTCATAGTCGAGATCTATTATACCCAAAGGAATTCCGTGAAAAAACATTGCATCTCGTCTAGTAGTCCAAACTTCTTAAAGATAAAAGATGATCACGCTTGCAACTAGTATTCCATGTAAGTTCCTAAAGCCGCCTGTTGAGTGCACAAAACTGCTGGTTTATACCTTGTGAATGTCGTTTCAACTTTGCATACTACCAGTAGAAATTATACAACAACCATGAAATTTTCAGCCCTCTGGACTAACAAACTTTCTATTTTCGACATTTCCCTTATGGAAAGTCATTGCTCCTGCCTACTCACTCTGCCTTAGCAAGCCAATCCACGTCAGCTGCTTCCGATGTTGACAGGAAGCTGTTAATCAATTGTCAAGAGGTGATTGAGATCACATTTTATTCAGTTCTCTGTAAAAGTATTAGTAATGTGACATTATCTGCAAATACACAAATATACAGTTAGGGCTAATTTGCTGATAATTATAGAGAATAGCTGCCGCCCTAAAGTTGACTATTCGGATACTCTACTGGTTTTAAGACTGGTGCCGGATTTTGTGCTCTCCACACAGACATAAGACCTCCTATCCAACAATAAGATTTTAATCCAAGTAAGCACTCTTTAAGATAGTCTTACTAGCTCTATCATCATCATCGTCAACAACAATCGGTGATTGACTGAAACGAAGACGTTTTAAAAGTAATATTATCTTCTCCCTGTTACCCAAATATTCATTAATTTCATTCACATGGCAAAAGAGCTATTCTTAAGAAATGATTATTTTAAGCTGACAGGGTTCATCAGTTTTGATAGAACGATCAACTTTGAGACCACAGGCACAGGATTTTTTTCAATACGGGGGTTGAACACTTTATTTCACATTAAACTCCCTGAATTGATACGTAATGGTTTTTGTTTATGATCTTCAAGTTGCCTCTACTATTCGGTTGACTTGCTGGAAGGCTGGAAGGTTAGACGGGTACAGCAGTGAACGGAATGAATACAGTCTCGTCCTGTCGCTTCAGTAATACTGTAGTCTACCAGGAGGTAGTATAACAAAGCCAATATGACCGTTGTTTCGCTTATCTCCTGTAGGTCCACTGTCAGCTCTATACTGAGTAGATTATCAATATCCATGATTAACATCTCATCAAACATACATCCTGGGTTTTCCGCCTAGTTCAATTTCTTCTTCGCGTTGTTGTCCCTTTTGGTAAACAGAGAGAGATTTCTCATACCATATACTTGTAATGCTTCTCGACGTATCCGTCAGCGTTTTTAGCCAATCTGTCACCGGTGACTCTGAGGCACTTCAACTATTATCTAGCGACATTTAATCGCTGGATTTTGTGTTCAGTGAATTTATGACGGTCACCAGTAGCCTTAAATCTCGTCCGTGCATATATATTCGCAATGCTTAGGGAGGCGTCTAACCATGACTGCGTATTGCGGTGCATCATCCAGCGGAGAGAAAAAAACACCCGTCGCAAGGATGGCGGGTTAGGTATAAGTAACTATGGCGTCAAGTAGATTTCATGGTTGGTGATTAACCTTTGGCAAGTGTTCTGGACCACCGTGGAAGCTTATTCCTCAAATGTTACCCGGTAATTATCAGAATAATTACCATTCTTAATTTCGAGTTTAACTCTGATGATTACTTGACAGTTCAATAGCACGATCGTGCAGAACGCTAGGGATCTTGGCAACCATTAGTTCAGAAGTTCTAGCAACCTGTTTATGGCTCCACCTGGTTCATCCTCCAACATACTAAACCAAGACGTTGGAATGCAAACACTTTGGTACATGCACTTCCGATATTCTCTTTAGGAGAATACCTAATGTAGCAGTTCATGTTCAGTGAGCTGAAGTCTTCGAGACAGCTTATTTTGTTTACTAGCGATGAATGTGAACACAACTAGAGCATGCAAAAATTAATTTAGTTTTGTAGGTAGTCGTCCCGGTGGTCTGGATTAATACCACCTGCTTACTTCCGATTAGTCTTCATCGAAAAGTTGCTCAACCATAAACTTTGTGACACTTTCCTCTCAGCAGAGTTCATATGGTGATAACTGACTTGACGATTATCTATAAAGACGTTGTTTCATCCGGAATACTCATAGGTTGGACTGCAAACGCAGTGTTGTCCACATGACAGACAGTCTCAAGACCTTGAAATACAATGCGGATGTTTTCCGGAGTTGCCTTTGCATTCTTGTGAAACTCAATAGCTTTTCTGTTTGTCCCAGTAAGAATAAAACACCAGCTAATGAATGAGTTCGGTTCAACGTTTTCAATTTTCTTTTAAAAACGTCTTTCGTCCAAAGTCCCACAGTCTGGATTGTTTTTTCCCATCGATGTCTGGTAGAAGCAACCAAAAATGACTTCGCATATGAGTAACTGAATTCTTCGATAGCCGCTTTCTAATACTTGCTATGATGGCATTCGTGTGGAGTGTCACATTCAAAGAGCCAGAAGGTCCTCCTGTTTTAACAAAAAACATTTTTCCTTTTAAAAGTTGTTTACCCAGTTTTTCCACTGAGGCTTGTTATGGAATAACCTCTTACTCTTCTAATTTAATATCTGTGTTTGTGTTGACACAAATAAATGTATGTTAAGAAACGTTCATTTTCTTACGTACGATATGCTTCGGAAGC
>JTDE01001028.1:39010-58050 GCA_014338405.1 Paragonimus skrjabini miyazakii | reverse complement strand
CGTGCTTAATGTGAGATCAATGGGGCAATGGTAAACACGGTTGCCTCATGAACTGAATGTCCGTGGTTCAAGTCCCGGCAGTGGCGATGATATGCACTACTGATGAGCTCTAATGAGAGCGAAACTCGAGTCAAGTGCTTCTTTTCGAAAGATGTTGACTCGATGGTCTATGGGAATGCGACTGCTGCGATCAATTGTGGGTCATGTTCAACTTGAAATTAACCAAATCCCCGCCTACTCGTTAGTTATCTTTAAGTAATTCACACAAAAATGAACTAGATCCGTTTAATACTTCCGAACCCTAAACAGGATGGATATGGGAAAGCATTGTGCGTTGTGTTGATGCTCATTATTAGGTGATTACTCAGTGTCTATATACTGCCTGTTAAATACACAAACGAATTATACAGACTCTTGTCGGAGTACACCAACCGAACTGGTTAAATCGCAGCTGCGGAACACAGCAATGGATGGAAAAGTCACAACCGACAGTTTTGCACTCGAATGACAATCGGAAATGTAAACAGCGTTGTTCTGTTATAACTGGGGTAGTACTTTTGCACAAACTGAGCATTTATACCCCTCAACCATTTGTTCGTCTGTTTTTTACGTTTGGTAGGCATTCGATGGCAAGAGGCTCGGCAATTCACTGTTCGCTGAGTCTATACTTTATTATGGTCTCACTTCGTTGTCCAAATCCAAAGGACATCCAGGAAATTTTAATTGGCTATTACTCAATTCATGTAAATGATCAACCTATATACTTAATATTTCATATGCAGCCCCTACAATAACGACTAACTGCAACTCCGTCAGACGAGCGCAAACGCATCCTGCATTCAGCACGGCCACGTTTCTGATTGGTTGCAAATTTGTTCTAAATCTATCTCTTTAAAGTACCTAGTGGTATTATGGTGAACCGGCGGATAATGGAAATGTTCTTATTTCTGAGACAAACAAATCCTGCTCATAACCATATCAAGATTTACATATGCTCACACATATTCCTATAAACATTTACTCGTCAGTCTATTTGTCCATTTTTCTAATGGTAAATTGGTTACTAGGTTTCGCCATTCATTTTTAGTGCGACTACCTCCGGTACATAAATTAGTAGCAGACGTTGTGTTACAGTAAGGAGATTTTACTCTAATTGATGACATGCACATACTTATTTGTCTAAAAGTTTTGTGAGAAATGGTTATATTGCTACGAGACTGCCCCATTATTAATGCCGGACAACCAGCCACATACCTACCGGTCATGTATGAACTGACTTCAAGTATAATAGACCTGAAATTTCGCACACCTATAGCATTATTTGAAAATAAATGCTAGCTTGAGAGACAAAGTATACATTTTAATTTGTGTTTCCCATGTCTTAAGAAATTTTAAATTGATTTCTACAGCATTCAACTTAGCCTTTCTCTGCAGAATAACCATTCCGAATAACAACAGATGTTGCCGGAAACGTAAAAGAACGTAAAACAGCTAAAAATGAAAAGCTATTCCTGTTAATTCTGTAATGATCACTTTTTCATTCACAGTGATGACGGTTGTATTTACAGAGTCCCTCAGGCTATCTGCTTTGGTCCAATGTTTTCTCAAACGTGGCAAGTAAAATCTTGTAGTGCGAAAGTCGCAGCCACATTCGGAGTCATCTAAAAGGATTTCCTTCAAACAGCTCTATCGACCTTGTTCACCGTTAACGTGACAATCTCGTCTTGTTGCCAAAGCTGGTGCAGGTCCTTTCTTCAGCGGCCTAAACCAGCTTAGATGTCTATGCATTTGGCGAAGCCTTTTTATGGTGGGCGACACTGCGACTCGGTGTAGAGTGAAAATGCAAGACGACGAACTATACGATTTGACTGTGTTTTGGGATGAACGAGGATGAAAGGAAGTGTTGTAGCCCCTGTAGAAGCACGAACGCCACTACATTATTTTTTGGTGACTGGCCGTTTCTTACGTTTTTGGTCCAATCTGACAGACAGTTAGCATACTCCAACATTTTTCCTGGCTCGGTTGGCGCAATCCACATATCTATTGTTTTTTATGTATAGAGGACCTGAAACGGCCTCGCACAACACCTTGCGTTGAAAATCAACTTCAGATAATACACGTCACTGCCAAAAGATTTGTATTACTAAGAGTCAAAATTTAGGAGCTATTCGTTTAATACTGCACTATCGTCCTTAGGTAAACACTTCTTTCAGGCGGCAATGAAATTTAATCTACTATGTGAAGGAACGCGCCATGTAACAGATGCATCAGTAACCACCTTGCCTTCAACTTACTCGGTAGTCTCTTAATTATGGCCCCAACTGAGCACAGTGAACACGGAATAGTAGTCACGGTACTAAATAACATGTACTGCAAAAAGTTGCCTCAAAAGCTTAACACAAGACAGATTTTGGGCATGACTCAATACTGAGATGTCGTCATTCAGGAAATTTCACGTGTACTTAACATATATAAAGCCCTTAACTGCCCTCAAAATAGTAAACAAACCAAAGGTCTGCTAACACTGTAATGACCAGATCTGAGCACAAAATAGGACAAACCGAATGTAGATTTGTTAACCATCTTCCGTTGCACAGCCGTATCGTGGCTTCTGTGAAAACCGACTGTGTCATCATCCCGCTTGAAAGCTGACAGTGAACTGTGAACTTATATTCGGCGAAGTTACAACAAGCATCGTAAAAAAAGGCTGGCAGTTAACAACTGCGAACATCTGTTAGACTTGGAAAATATCCAATATCTGGTTTATGACAGAATTCGGATCAACGACAAAACACCGGAATCAAGAAGCCCTGCCCACGGCTCTGAACTAAACAATACGGATGTAATGATCGTTATTTCTACGGGGCCGATGGTAGATTACTGCATACGACTGAACCTCATGAGTGACCAATACATAAAAGGTGAGCCACACTTTACGAAACCTAAATGCTACAAATTAGAACAAACCTAGGGACCTCATTAGCATTTATTCCAATCAGCCAGACGTTGGCTTCGCCGAAAGTCTAGAAAAACCGTAGAATAATTAACCAGTTTCTTGTAAATTGATCATATTATCTGGAAACAGTTCATAGTTACATCAATCCTCTAAGACGTGCAGGGAAAGGACCTAGCGAGCCGTCAGTAGGCGTCAGTTTTAATCGGTTCCCCAGGTAACCAGAAGTCAACTGGATGACTCTCTTTGAGTTTGAGTTTTGTATCGCGAATTTATTACCAATGCGCAGCGTGGTTTTGCAAGCTCTGAAAGGCTGATAATTGTCGGTGATTTTTGGACGATGCTTTTCTACCCGAAGCTTCTCCACTAGCGCAAACTGTCGCGTTTTTTCAAAGCGTCTAACAAAGTGGATCGTTAAATTTTGCCGAAGGGTTTTTTTGTTTCAGGGTCTCTGATCTACAATCATCGAGGTGGTTAGTGGATTATGCGACCATACATTGGCCGAACGCCAGAAGGGTAAACAGTTGTCAGAGGTTTAACTCATTTTACAAAGATCTAGCTTGAAGCCACCGTTATACGATGTTGTTGCCAGTAACCTAAGTGACGTGATAAAATCATCGATGCTAAGAATGACAGAAATGTTTGACTAGTTGCACAGTCTTCAGATGATGTAAATTCTCGCATACCCATCAACAAACCTATACTGGTTATTATCTTTGTAACACTGAGTTGAACCCTAGTGATAGATAATTTGGATATGTCTAGGACGTGCTGTATCATGATTAAAATGGTCCAGATGACAGCGAACTTTGTGAAGAGGATATTAATTTCTTCCAGCATAGAACGTTCCCAATCAAGTTCAGTTTCACGGTCCGTTCACACCAGGAGACAAAAAGTAGGCTGACCATAATTGGACATGAAAAGAGTGGATTATTATATATGCTCAAAGAATAACGTTGGAATATGTTATTTCGCGCGGTCAGGCAAAACCGGGTTAATTGACAGTGCGTTGAAAATATCTTGGGGTAGACCCCATTTTTGTCACAAAATCCACTACAATTCAGGCACTTCACTGCATACTTTTCTTGAATATACAAAAATGGACGATAATGAAGTCATCTGCTGAAACTGGAGTGTGGAACTGACGGGCAGAAATACAAACCGAGTTTTTTCGTTGTCATGCTCTGCTCATCATTGGACACCGTGCTCAAATCCGCGTTCACAGAATACCAAACGTACTCATCTGACACAATTTTGTTTCAGTGCGTTTCTGTACTCCTTGCAGATATGACTAAACATGAGATATAATTATTTCTCACTTGGTTACAAGCACTATGTATTCACTGTATATACTACATTTATTAGTTATACTTATCACGTGCTTACCACTCGTTCAGCGCAAGTAAAAACTTTGTCGTCTAGACATTGAGAACCATTAACCAAACATGTTTTTCTCCCGTACTACACCATAAACCCAATAGCTCATTTGTGTTTGGATATGACATGGAACATATTGTCTGGTGTGCATAAATACGAAATAGAATCGTCAAAACGAAAGTTTTCCTCAACATAATTGCACGATGGAAGGTAAAGCAAATTTAGTTGTATTTTAACGATCACAGATCAAGCTAAATG
This sequence comes from Paragonimus skrjabini miyazakii, assembly GCA_014338405.1. Lineage (NCBI taxonomy): Eukaryota > Metazoa > Platyhelminthes > Trematoda > Plagiorchiida > Troglotrematidae > Paragonimus > Paragonimus skrjabini miyazakii. The sequence goes on along the minus strand of JTDE01001028.1, from coordinate 53,462 downwards.
CGCCTCTATTAAAAAAGTGAAGGCCATAATTTTTCTCCTATCAGAATAGGCAACTCAGGAGAGAAAACAAAATTGCTATCAAATCGACTGATTAACCTGGACGTCTGGCGAAAAACGCAAAAATATACTGATCTATATCAGAGAAAATGTGGATTACAGGAAAGTGTCTGAACCATGCTTCAATCCGATAGACCAATTCTTTCCCAAGAGGCTGGTAATACTAATGGTTTGGATGCAGATTCGTCATTTCATTAAAATCAGTCGGGTTGTACATACCTATTACTGGTACTCCCTTCGCCACATGATTTCTGACGTTCGGTTGAAGAACGCAGATGAAACCACGCAACTTAACAAGCAATCTATCCTTCGACAACGATCACATCCTTCGGATGTATACACAAACTACACTTTTTTTTAATTTCCTCATCATTGTTGACCCATTTATTTGCGTGCATCAATCATTTGAAAATTGGTTTCAGAGTAAAACTTACATGGACCACAGTTTAGGCTGTTGACAACCTACAGGTTAATTACCTCACGTTTGTATGCCAAATTAATGTTTACTTTAAACTGAACAGGTATACATTAATCACTCCGGGAAGTGGGTCCTATGATTCCGGCATGGAGTTAATGATTGATTAGTGAATAATTCGTTACCGTGAAATTTTTACTCAGCAAAACCATATTCACGTGTCAGTGTTTGTGTTAAAATGCATGCAGTTTTATTAAACGCTGTTCATATATATTTCTTTGAAACGCAGCGGTTATAAGGGGGCTCGAATATACACATTTATAATTCATTCGCAAATATTCGGTGAAGTCATGGGACAAACAGGACAATTAACAGGCCGATTTATGCATCTGCTCATCTAGCTAATTGCTACGTCAAAAATATGAAATTATTTAATATCACCAGTGAGTTAGAGGACAAGATAATGCAACAATTGCGAACTGTATAATTGTCCCGGTTATGTAAAATTTCCTTCAACAATCAATATTGTTACATCCAAATCTTGATTGTGTAAGTGTGTATGAATATTTCATGTATACACTGATCTGAAAAATGTCCAATAGTCAAACCATCACCGCTGAAGTATTTCTGTGTACTTGTTAAAAGTCATCTCTGTTAATGCAAAAATTACCGAAACCATTTGACTGAAAACCAATGACGTTTATATCTGTTTCTGTCGGGACAGGGTTCAAACAGAGAAAATCATGTCACTTACCTTGCCAGACAATCATTGTTTGTTACAACCAACAATCAATGCCCAAGATAAGTAAGCAACTGTGTCCCCATTGAAACTTCTTAAAAAAACGATAGACTGTCCTCAATTTGAGAGACTGTGTTGGGATTTGAATGAAAATCCCATCAATTGTTTCCAAGTCTTCTTGTACACAAGGTATTCGCGAGACCTCGTTTGACAAGGGAACAGGTAATCGCAGATTTTTGTTTACAAAAGTTAAAAAACGTTTTGGCATTATAAGTTTCATGACTTTCAGAGTAAATATTTTTGTACCAAAAAGTTTTTTCTGGATAGCCACATCCTTCTTTGGATTGTTGTCGGCGAAGAATCTTACATGATTTTAGGTAAATATCTTGTGATACTATCCTTATCCTCACCGGGATAACACTGTTTTCGTGAATGTGTTCGCCATTTCAAGTCCGTTTTTATGCAACTTGCGAGTAGCAGAACCAACTTCTGTTGACATACTAAAGTACGGAAAACCAATTAACAGCTACTCTCTGAGTTCAATGACTTTACCACTGTAATTAGTTGAGTCGAATGCTGCAAAAATACCGTCAAAATATCGTCAAAATTTCTAATGAAGAGAGAGAACGCGTCATTTTTACAGAATTCTTAAAAATAAAAATCATTGGATGACCACACTAACTCGAACCATTTTCACTTTATTTTCAAAAGTAGTCCGTTAGTAAGAGTTAGAAATGTTGACCAAATTCTGCTCTGTCGGTCTAGTAAGTAATCCTAGTCGTTTCAGTCTTTCTTTTATCAGGGATCAATGTGTAAATCAATTATATCACTTTGGTGGTAAAGCGTTCGGAAATAACTGACAAAATTCTACTATTTTTTTCCCTACTTACCAGAAACCGTTATGTTGTATGTACAGGTTTCTTTAATCGTAACGTCTTGTTGGAAGTTTATATTAGCGTTTTAAAATACTCATTTCAATCTTCAAAATGGCGGATACATATTCTCACATTGAAATTTTAAAAGCAGCACCGTGTTCACTAATGCCATAGACCAATGTGGTTCCACTTGAACAAGTCGCCTATGAAACACATTAAGCATCAACTTATATAAAAGGCATTGCATACAATTATCGTTCAGCTCTCCATCAACAACACATAGAATGCATCAAATAACTGACAAAACTAGTCTTAAGTTGCGTCATCGACCTAGGCAAATTCACCAATGAGTCTAAACCCAACACTGTCACCAAACTATGTTAGAATAATGATAAACATAAATATATTAGAAAAACAAGATTTATTAAAGTTAATTACAGCGCGTGAATTGTGATTAATCAATTGCGCTGTCAAACAATTATTTTGTTAAAGAATTGCGAGCCATAGACAATGCGAAATATTCGTTTGAAAGTATAATGGTTAATACTGTGCTCATTTTGACACCCGCACTGAACATAGTGGGTGTTTTCTTCGTGAATGACTGTGATAGTGCTTAAAACAAGAATGAAGGGCCAACTCTTCAATGGCGTTCACATGATTATATCACCATGTCTACCATAATTTCTTTCTGGCTAATGCTTACAAGTGCGGAAGAAACCGCCACATCAAAAGATTCCTGTTGGTTGTCAGATACTGTCTACATGTACAGTGGCTGCTGTACATCCGTGGCAAGTTAACAACAATGTTTGACGATCGTGAGGGTAGAGCTGAACTTTAAGTTGTTCTAGAAATTTGCAATTAAACTCCTAAAATTACGTCGTGTTTAAGTAAAAGAATGTACGTGCCAACATCTTTTCCGACAGATTTTATTGTAAACGTGACAGTTTCTTTACTTCACAAAACTGGATTAAACTTGTAGATAGTCAAAACATCGGCATTTCCAGCGTGTCTCTTCAAAAGAGATTGCAATGCAACATTCAGTTAATCTGTCAATGATTAAGCAACTTCAGCCTTTGCAAAAAAAATACCGTGAATTCATGTTTGAAATAAGTCCTGATAGTTAGGAGAGTAAGTTCATCGGCACGCAGCCAGAATACGCCATAGAATGAGCAAGTATACTTTTTCCGGACAGGGTGTAGCAGTAGATACATTCATTAAAGATGCTCGACAGTTGAGTATATTTTTTTACATAATTCTCATCTTTCGATAAACCACACTTACAACGGGGACTGTAAAACAATATATTATACTTACCCCTTCGACCTGAGTTTCACTGATGTTGATCACTGCTTCGGAAAGTTGGTTTTCGTAACAACAGCCATGTTGGTTTTCTTATCACCATCGTAATGAGTACACTGATTGAACGGAAGAGCGAAGCACTAAGGTCCTCATGGCTGTATTCAAATATCACACCAACTGTTCTTCTCAGTCGTCTGGTGCGCGGCGAATTTAACGTCCAAGCCTACCTAGGTTGGACAAAGCAAACTGCTGTGTTTCTTTTATCAAAACCGAATGTGCTTTTGTTCGGAATAGCGTTGTGCAACTTCACACTGAATCATATGTTCATTTATTACTCTCGGGGATAACACAATCAGCAATCTCTATCATCCGATCGATTCTTATAATTGGTATCAAAATCCTAAGGAAAATGGAATTAACTTAAACAAAAATGCAATTACTTACTGGTCGTTCCAGTGTAAGAACAGTTTCAAATGCGGGTGTTGCTTACTTGACCAATCGCTGTCACTAAGTCGACAAAAAAGATGCTCTTCAGGTAGTATCCTGAATGTCTACCGACGACCCTAGGAATACGAAATCAATACACTGAAACTTGGAGGGGTAATCAGCATGTGATTGTGCAACTCTAAACCGTAACACTCAGGCAGCCTTCATATGGGCACTCATCTCAGTGATCTGCAACCAGCCAAACTCACAAGTCAGAATAATTATTGCCGGATTGTTATGAGACAAGCATTCAAAACGTACTCATTGAAAGGTGTTTATGTTTATACTGGAAGCCATTTGTAAAGTGTTGGTCGGCATGAAATCACATCCTGTTCTTACGAATTCAGGCAGAATTTTTAAAAACGACTCTTGTAAAATAATTTTTTCTCAAACACTAAGCAAGTTTGACGAACCTTGTGTTACGATGGGGCATCGTGATTTTCAAATTCTGGGATAAATTCATATAATGATATATTTGATAAACGTATGGTCAAGCCCCCTCATTTGAAGAAACCTTCAATTACCGAGGTTTTCAAAATGTTCCTACCAGTCGCTCGTTTCAAGCAAACCCTAATTATTGTCAGAGTATTAATGGTCTTAAAAAGCAGTCGAGCCAAAACCGTTTAAAATAATGTTTATGTGCAGTACTCACTGAATTTATTGAATCCCCCTCCCTAGTTAAGACTAGTATACAGGGGAGATTTGAAGTCGAAAATGCACAAAACTCACTCACACTTTCACAGTGGAAATACTGTGGATAATGTGAACACATCACATCCAGCGCACCAAATAAATGCCACAATCAGGTAACAAACTATCAACGAGAGTGAGGAATCTAACTGTAAAAACGAATGTGAGCATGTACGAATACTCGTACTGGGGATGCAAATTATTATCCTGTAAGAAGAAAAGAACGCAGTTCAATTCATCACGCGGGAGCAATCACCGGATTTTTTGGTTGTCGCCTTCCAACTTCAAAGATATATGAATTACATATCATTGAAGTCATATATTTAAGATTTCCAGACTTCTGTGTTTATAAACCTTTGAAAATGTTTCACTTTAGTAAAATGATTCCACACGAGACCTAAACTGCCTACGCCTTAGAATCACAGTAGCTACGGCTGTTGAAAAAACGATCAGCATGATGCCGAAGTGAAACATACCAATGATTGACGTTAGTTATGGTTGTTACTACAACAGTTTGCAGTTTTCATAAACTCGCACTAGCGCGCAACACGAGGGATGCACAACGAACAAGAAGAAAAACGATAACATGCAGTCTATTAGCATCTATTTACTAACAGCATGGGTAGTACAACGACTCGCGATGCATTCTTGCTTTCTGTTGACGGACTTTCTGACGGGCTTTTTGTTCACAAACTTGTTGGTGGACTGAACGGTTGATAATAATGCTGGCTACCCTAAAGTCTCGGCCTCGATGACAAAGTCAGACGTGTTAATGATCTGGCTCTCGTTTGTGGACCGTATGGACTAGTTCATCCCGATTAGTTTTGTTGAAGAGAAGAATGGAAATCCGAATTTCGGAAACCAATGTAACATAGCCGAGTTTGTGAGAAACAGAAACATTTAAACCATGATAATACCGATCATTGGCAACAGTCGATGACACGACGATCATGTTGCTTCAAAAAAATGTATTATCAAACAGTCCTTTATGGAATGTTGAATAAAAGTATGAATGCTGATTATTACCGGGACAAAATACGTGTCACAATGAGAAACATGCAGCATCTAACATCAGACGTAATTGTGCGCTTAATGGACGAAGGTTTTCAAATCAGAGTTTCAAAGTTTCATCGGTTCCATATAAGCCTGTATGATTAGCAAACAGATTCCAACACTGGTGAGAACGCTAGATATGAACCATAATAATGTACCCACAAAGCAGAAAACAGGATCGCTCATGCTCTACGAACGGTTTATTTGTCGAATCAGGTTGAATTATTGAGTTATTACGAAGAGGAATATGACGAGTACGGTGAAGAATAAGAATGTCGGTTTGTTTGCTTCCATGTTTGATTATGGTTGGTCAGAGCGCGAATTGTCTTTTTCAACAGAAACCAAGCCTGACCACACCGATGAGCACATGAATATAAATCTCTTTGTTGTTCTAGTGGTAAATCAACAAAAAAAAACGATGGAAGGCCAAATTTTTACCGATCTAGCTTGTTAGATTCCTTATGCGAAACAAAGTATTTTTATGGCAGGTAAATTTCGCTCTAATGGATGGAAACCCCAGTTATGTGAAACCAACTCTCAAGTTTCAGCCAACATTTGAGTTGAATAGCAAATAAACGATATCAGAAGTTGGATGTAGATGCAGACTTTTATAAAAGATGCAAACTGAGCGAATCGACTGATTTCCGAAAATGTAGCAGCGTACGGACGCGCATAATACTCACGGATTACTAACAGTTTTCTCTGACCAGTGGCCATGCGTGAATCGATGGGACGGCTCAAGACCTGAGTGACTGTCTATGAAACTTCAAATGAGGCAATTTGCACGCGTTCGCACAGCCGCTGATTACACACTAGGGTTTTGTAAATCGCTACATGCTATTCCGACTCTGCCTACCAACTTCCGGAACAAACAGATTCAGTTTGACCAGTGGTTGAGGATGTCGTGCAAATAACATTGCTGATTACATTACATTACTTGATAGGGTACTCTGACTCAACCAAAGTTGAAGAGAGTAGTGCATGGGGAACATTTTCGAGGAGACCTATTTGGGGAGCTGTTGCCTTGTGATATTAATTGTGTTAGTTGTGTTATTCTCTTTAGTTTTGATAGAGATCTTAACTAGTCGCCCATGCTCCTTTTAGGGCCAAACATTAACACGATCTTCTTTTAGGGGTCAGAGTTAGAAATAAACAATTATTTTAACATTGCAAATAAAATTCACCTTGAACTCAAAATAAATTTGGCCTAACTCGCGATGCTTTTCTAGATGAAACAGTCCTATCGATTGAGTTTTTTTATTCGGCTGCATTGCATTACATCTAATGACAACAGAAGCGATTAGTATAGTCTAAAGTTTAGTCTTTACAAGCTAATCTACTCAGATGAAAGAAGGCTTTTTCAAAGAATAAAGCTTGCGTCAAACCGAAGTGGCACAAATACTTGAACGAAACACGGGCTGATGTTTCGGGTAATTGCATTCTAGTTCCCTGAAGTGCTGTTCGAAGCATAACCAACAAATTATCGTTGATTTGCATTCTGCGAGCTCCGTACCTTGATTTTTCTCTTTCTGTTGCGGGTTGCAGAATGATTTTTGTCGGAATGTGCACCATCTGTTGAACAGAAGAGCTGTGCATTCGTCTTCGTTCGTATTCACCTAGGTTATTTACTATCCCGCACCACCACAATTAGTCATCAGTTGTAACAGTCAACAGAGCAGATTTATGCCATGACTAATCCATCATTCACAGAACCGTTTCTGGCACATTCATAAAACTGGCGAATCATCTCAGTAGGATTGAAAGATGCTAGGTGCGAATAGTCCGTAAATTCTCTTTCCTTTTATTCTCTGAATGTTAGTCATAAGCTATCCGTCCTTGCTGCACAAAGATCAGAATGTGTTCAGTTTGACTTACCCACCTAACATATCAAATTCAAACATCTGTGCTATAGACAGCTGTATCACTTCATGTGTCACCTGTCCACCTTCACGACTGTATACCACGCACCTGCACTGCTTTGGTTATTCAATCTGCTGACTTGCGTTCCTTATTTATAACTCTGTAGATAGCCAGCAATTAGGAATATTATATTCAATACGTGCAGACACACCACATCGGTAGTTGTCGCATTCACTGTATTCCCCAAGATGTGCAGTACATGATGAACTCGTTTTAATTGTCTCAGACTTAAATTTACAATCAGCAATTTACTGTAAACTCTTTTAGTTTATTTCATGTAAGCACGGACAGCAAGCGACCACACTGAAGGCTTAGATTTACATATATGCACGAATGATGAAACACTGGGATGGATAACAAAATCGACAAAACTATAAAAGAATGTAAAACAAACAAAGAACATTAATTTACTAGGTTGCTGTCATCACAGTGGGAAAGGAGCTGTGATAAAAACGGACAAGTTAAAGTTTGGACTGTTGAAAGATCAACTGTGTATAACGAGCAAACTAGTGCGAACAGTGTGTAGTAAAAAATTAAACCAGGTAAAAGTGTACGAAATCGTATGGATGACAGTCCGACTGATAGTCTGCACACAACCAGCTAGTCTATCACGCACACACAGCTAAACATCTGCGATCTAACAGATGCTTGACAGCCTCCTAGCATGTGAATGCACTAGTTGATGCACAGCAGATGAGCTGTTGAGCGATGTTTGTGGTAATACTGCCGACCCTCAGCAACGTGCACGCATATTCATACTTAATGACTACACACGAGACTTGACGTACTCCGACTTTTTACTGCTTTACTAATAACTGTAGCAAAGGTCCAAAGTAGAGAGTAATCAAACAATGTAACTACCTAAACGAGCCTTTTCAATTTCTTCGTCTATTTATTTCATGTGTTTAACCCACTAGTAGGCGCGTCCACTTATTTACAAACTCACTTTTGGTTAGTGAGTATCAAGTATGCTTCAGGCTGTTTGTCGCAAGACAGCGTCGATGCTAATCAATCAAATGTGACTATTTAGGCCGACCAGTCAATCTTGAGTATTGCTTGCGTTTGGCCGTTACTGATTTGACCTTGTACACAATAGTTGTTGTCAGTACTTACTCCTACGTTTGCCTCGGAACGAAACTTGTCTTAGCCGAGTGCATTTCAGTGTTGCGTCACAAAACTATACTTCCGTGTTCTATGCCCCCACTAAGCTGGAAAACAACTCAAAATTGTGTGTTCATCCTAGACAACAATCACTACACAAACGGATTTACAGCAATTTGTTGTCCCTAATTAACTAGCATGAGACGAAACACAAGTGTTTGAATGGCTCCACAACACTGAGTACTGATTACATCGTTTTAATACTGGTAAACAGCTACCAATTACGGTGAATCCCCAAATTTAACCTCAATTTCAACCTGATCTGAAATTTCAAAACTGGGCATATTCTAAACTCTATTTTTCTTACAGCTGATCCGCAAATGAAATCCAAGCATATTGTGTTTGGATTATCAGGTTTTTACTGAACACTCACTTTTTGGTACATCCTATATGTCATTTCGGAAAAATGAGTAAATGTGCAACTAGAATTTAAAAATTTACAAAAATGTTTTGTTTTTGTTAGATATTCTTGTACCGTTAAAATCAAGGCACATGCTCTGATCAATTGATGAACATTTCATCACATCATCTGTATAAGTCATAGTGATATGTTTCAGTTGGACGTTTTGTCATAAAAATCGACAGTATGTAAAACACACCCTCAGTTCTGCTTAATTAAAAAGCGGATAACTTCTTGTTATTCATACTTATAGACAGTCTACATGGGTGGAGTTACTGAAGTGGGTTTTGCATCTCAAATCCTGGTGAGCCAAGGTTGTTGGTTATATGCTTCTCTATAACACAAAGTTATATGAAACGGATAGGGTGGTCAATCTGCTGATTTAGTAGAGCCACGATAAAAGGATATCCGTTTTTGCTGTGGTTTCTAATAACTAAACGAGCAGACCGCCATGAGGCTATTGATGCCAGCGTTCGACTGAAAGTTCAAATAAGCTGATTGATACAAGTTTCCAGACATGGCTTTGTAGCTAATGTGGTAGAGCGCCTGTTGTTTTTAGGTATGCTATTTCGCTATTTCGACTCCAATCGAGGACTAAATTTTTCACATATACTTTTCTAAACTAGTTGATCTGACAAACCACTTATTGATGGCTGATGCTTGTCGATACCGAAATTATCATATTAATTAACTATCCACAATATAAGCCGAACGGCAGTAGACATTCAGATGTGCATCAAACTATGCTATCCGAAAAGAGTTTACCTGATTTTCAAGACTTCTTTGAAATGTGGGTAATGCTCACTTTATTGTGATGAAAATCTCTACATTTTTAATCAAACTAAAATGTTGCCATCCCGATTGATTGAATCAATAAAGAAATAAAACGCAATGACTTTGTGTGCTTCATCCGATAACTAGGTTTGAAGAAACTTTTTTCAATTTCCTAAATAATTTTATTTTCGCATTATAATTTATTCGGTTGGACAGTATTCGTCCATAAAAATGGCGCCAAGTAGGTATTTGAGGAACGTGGCAGATTTATATAAGTCTTCGTGAGCCGAGAAAATCCCTTATCAACACTTGAACTAATTTTCGGAAACAAGAAGAAAACATTTTATCTGCCAAAAATCTTCCATCAGAAAAACTGTTTACTTAAACAGATTACCGATTAAACATTCTTTAACGGCCAGGTCAAAACACAGATGTTACTGGCTCGTGTTGTGTAGGGATAGTTCGTTTGATTTAACTTTGGGAGAGTTGAACAACCGACCAGTTGACATTTCAAATTTAGATACAAAAAGCTAATTATAAACGGCTTATGCAAGTTAAGATTGCATAATTTTTAATTATAGATCTTGCTAGGTTTAAATCATGAGACCAAACAAAAGAAAAACAACAACGACGGAGAATAATAATCCAAGCAAGGCAGCCATACTGATTCAACAAAACAACAGAAATATATAAGTGGCAATAACACGACAAATCAAGGGAGCCTAATACTACGAAACGACTGTATACAGTCCCGTAAACAATATTGAAATGGAATAACCTTCAATGAAAAGCATGGGAGTAAATATGCAGAAACGACTGACCCGCATATCATGTTTTAGTTTTGAAAATAACAAAACAAATGGAGTTATCACAGAAAGGTCAGTGATCCCGATTGCGTAGAAAGATAACGAGTAGTCCATTGACCGATATAGTGTGACAGTAAACGAACAACAACGTGAAATCGGCTTTTAACAATTGTATTCGAAGGCGGGACACGGATCTTCTCAGCTAACAGTTACACATGTTCATGCTATCAATCTGGACAAATTGAATAAAAACTTCAATGCACAGTCGCAGCGGTTCAAACTGTATAGAAAACGGAGGGTACGGTTTCCTTAGGAGACCTCACCCAGAGTCTGACAGTGAGTAGCTTGTCTAGTGTGGTGGTGATAATGACTGTGATGTTTGTGCCCGCGATTGGTCATTCTTACACTACGCAAATGTAATCAAAGCTACGTTAAACTTTTATGTGCCGTCTCACTACGCTGCCAATTCTATGCGATCAGTAGTGTGACATACAGCCAAAACTGTTTTTAATATGATTGCTATTGTTGAGCTGTCTTATATGGTGTTGCCGAAATACTAGCCAGCATACCCCTATAAGTAGACGTAGTGCACACGTATGACCACAGTGGCAAGGCAGTAGAAAGGGACAAACATAGCAGTTTGCTGATGGTCAATCCACAGTCAACCACTAGCTAGCATTATCTTCATTCAGAAGATCCCATGCCGAGTTCAAAATCAGCACTAACACCTTCAACGATTGACATTGCTCCATTGTTTTTATAGAACACATAAAGCTGGTAACCTATATGCTTGAGTTGAATTCCGTAGTACTTCTGGTTAATAAGATCGATTTCACTTTTCTGTGTTTGCAGTACTTTCAGTCAGAGTGTGAGCTTTCAGACAAGGCTCTCACTGTATTCAGCCGGTTGACATTATCAAACACACACGAATGGAATAGAAAATGTTTAATGTTGTCGCAGAGTTGAAGCTTCTTGAGTAGAAATGAGACAGAAGGCAAACTTAGGCGGCTGTGTAACAAAAGCATTGTTTTGTTCACTCTGGAAGACATATAAATCAACCGATATCAGCTTGGAACCTGACACTGACAAACAGATCTAATGCCGCCTGTAAATTTTATCTAGTCTGTGTATGATTAATATATTTTTAGGCGCCATATATGTGATTAAGTGGCCTCACAATGTCATGTTTGACCCAGACGGCAGATTTCAGTTGCGCCGAACATACGTGACCTGGCAATTTGTCTCCAGGCAGGTACCTCAAAGTAAACAGGGGGCCACACATAGAGACGGAATATCGTAAGAAATGTTTTGTTATTTGATATGAAGAATAAGTTTGGCTTTTGGAAAAGATGGATGACTGTCCAAGACTAGTTAATCAATACAATAACTTAATGAAGTAGACATTATCTAGTAAATTAATGAATAGTAAAAACATCTCTTTCTGTAGACAAACCCATGGTGATTGAATGCAACAGTTAAGACATACCTTGTTAACAGTCACCTAATTTAGAAAAGTATTCAAATTAGCACGGTATTGCCAAACAGTTACACAGTCTCAGTTGTTGGTGGAAGACAAGCAAAGGCAATGTATTGGTGGGGATTTCAATCAATATTCCAGCAATCAAGATTTTCTAACAGTGACCTTCCCAAACCACAGAGTTGCCTTTAAGTAAATGAATTTCAATTCGTAAAAGTCACAGCAACACTGGTTTTCCTCACAAATCTGCAGGCCCTTTTCCAGTGTACAGATACTATCCCTCCAAGTACACACTATGAATAAGAACTGCAAGCTACTGTTCTCATTCTGGCCAAAACGATTACAATCAGAAAATTAAAGTTGGTCTGATCAATCAGAATAACCACCGAATTCAATTCATGCAAACAGGTTACCAGTTTCATGTGTTCTATAGAAACACTGGAGCAGTGCCGATGGTTGAAGACGTTTGTTGGTATTGTGCTAGATGTTTCCAGCCCAATCTGTTTGCTACAATTTACTCACTGAACTCTTTTGTGGCGTAGCATGGAATGTTCTCATTGACGATAACGCTGTCTAGTGACTGACTATAGATTAGCCAGGAGTGGCATTCGTTCCAGAAATTCAGTAAACGTTGCTGTTCGCTGAATCTATTTACTTATGATTTCAATGCGGACAGACAACGTAAGCGTACAGAAATTGAAGGGGTTCTCGCACGCCATGGTATACGTTTTAGCTGTTAATGAATAACGACTGTCATCTAATTCTTGCATACATTAATTTGCTTTTCTGTGTTTTGAGTAATAAACCCAGTATTGAACAAAAAATGTAATCTCAAAGAAGCTTTGTGCAATATTCACTCTCTGCAGTTTTTTGCTTGAAGTTTGCATCCCATGTTCGGTCGTAGCATATTGGCGCGTACTCAGTTCATTTAGTTCGTTGCTTTTATTTCAGAGTGAACCTAATAAGTAAGGCGAGGTGACTGAAAATTAGTTACAAAGTTTGAGTTCATGGAGGATGAGTAATCATGACTTGTCTGAATTGCAGCCTTTTCAGTTTCAGTGTAGACTCATTGGGAAATATCGTCACCCAGTTTAATTAAGTAGTTTAAATGCTCTGAATGTTACATTCAGTAAGACTTGAACCATTACGATTGTGTTTTGAAGTTTCAATTCGTCTATCCGGATTGCCCGAGTAAGTATACGAAGCTTGATTAAACTGTTAACTGTCGTGGTTATTTTTTAGACACCAAGTACACCCTACACTAACCAAGTCCACACAGTTGCCAGCTTATGCTCTCATGTTAAATCAGTCGATGTAGCTGTTGCACCAGATTTTGTTTACTATTGGTTTATGTTGACACCGTTATTCATTTAAGTTTTATCCATTTATTCACGGTTGTTCATAATGTTTGCTACAAGTCTTCAATTTGCTGATGACTTCGCATTTGTGTTTCAATAGTCTTTTGGTTTGAAGCACTGAGATCCCTTTAACCACCTCATTAGAGCAGAAAGAACACATATATTGCGATATGTGGGTAGTCTGTTAGGTCCAACACTAGCAGACATCTTCTTAGGAGTGATTATGCGACAAGTCCCGGATAATATAGCTGAATCGTTACTGCACAAACGATACGTTGATGATATTTTAATTTTTACTGATGTTACTAATTTTGATTTGTTTTTCAATTTCCTTAATAATATCCCCCTCAAACCTATCTTCATCTCACGAAGTAGAATCGAACAATAATTTGTCTTTATTGGATGTACTGACAATTAGACGTGCGGATGGCACGTTACGGCGCTCAGTTCACCACAAAGCGACATGGAATGGTCAATATTTCCAGTTTCTCAGCTTTGCTCCTATTACATACAAACGGGGTTTGGTTAAGACACTGTTTCATGGAGCCAGGCGTATCTGCACCTCCGATACACTACAGGTGGAACAGGAATTGCTGAGACAAACGTTACTAGCAAATGGATACCCCGACAAATTCATCGGGGCACATAATACGGTGAAGAAGACCACTGAGCCGTTACTAACAGATCAAAAGAAGGATGTTTTCTCATTCTTGCCACTCAAAGGTGGCCACTTAACCAACGACATGAAACACAAACTAAAGTCTGCACTGGCTCGACCTTATGCGGCTGCGCAGTTGCGCTTATTTCAAACCACCAGAGGACCTGTTTGCCGCAATCGCGAATGTAGCTTGCCAAACTCTTCTGCCTCCCATGTTGTTTACCAGTTCACTTGAAGTTGCAGTGACGTTTACATAGGCAGAAGAGATCGACAACTATCTCAAC